>WNWK01041687.1:0-16332 GCA_009830355.1 Cherax destructor | reverse complement strand
ATATATATATATATATTATATATATATATATATATATATATATATATATATATATATATATATATATATATATATATATGGATTTCAGGAAGAAACCCAAATATTCTTCCTTGATGCCTTTTATCCACTTCTCCGAGGCTATGGGTCCCACAATTTGCACTAGAGGTGGACCCCATCCTATATTTAAAAAAAAAAAAAAAAAAAATATATATATATATATTTTTTTTTTTTTTTTTTTGTCTCATAAACACGCTGGATAACAGGTATATCTAGCTACTTCTACTTACACTTTAGGTCACACTACACTGGCATACACATGCATATATATACATACACACATCTAGGTTTTTCTTCTTTTCTTAATAGCTCTTGTTCTTTTTCTTTTCTCTATTGTCCATGGGGAAGTGGAAAAGAATCTTTCCTCCGTAAGCCATGCGTGTCGTATGAGGCGACTAAGATGCCGGGCAATGGGCTAGAAACCCCCTTCTCCTGTACAAATCTACTAAAAACGAGAAGAAAAAACTTTATAAAATTGGGTTGTCTGAATGTGCGTGGATGTAGTGCGGATGATAAGAAAGAGATGATTGCCGATGTTATGAATAAAAAGAATTTGGGATGTCCTGGCCCTAAGGAAACAAAGCTGAAGGGGGTAGGCGAGTTTCAGGGGGGAGAAATAAATGGGATTAAGTCAGGAGTATCTGAGAGAGTTAGAGCTAAGGAAGGGTAGCAATAATGTTGAAGGATCAGTTATGGAAGGAAAAGAGGGAATATAAATGTGTAAATTCAAGGATTATGTGGATTAAAATAAGGGTCGGATGCGAAAAGTGGGTCATAATAAGCGTGTATGCACCGGGAGAAGAGAGGAGTGAGAGAGAGAGAAAATTTTGGGAGATGTTAAGCGAATGTATAGGAACTTTTGAACCAAATGAGAGAGTAATTGTGGTAGGGGCCTAAATGCTAAAGTGGGAGAAACATGCAGAGGGGGTGTAGTAGGTAAGTTTGGGGTGCCAGGTGTAAATGATAATGGGAGCCCTTTGATTGAACTTTGTATAGAAAGGGGTTTAGTTATAGGTAATACATATTTTAAGAAAAGAGGATAAATAAGTATACAAGATATGATGTAGGGCGTAATGACAGTAGTTTGTTGGACTATGTATTGGTAGATAAAAGACTGTTGAGTAGACTTCAGGATGTACATGTTTATAGAGGGGCTACAGATATATCAGATCACTTTTTAGTTATAGCTACAGTGGGAGTAAAAAGGGAGATGGGATACAAGGAAAAAAGAATCAGTAAGTAAAAAGAGAGGTGAAGGTTTATAAACTAAAAGAGGAGGCAGTTAGGGTAAGATATAAACAACTATTGGAGGATAGATGGGCTAGTGAGAGTGTAGGCAATGGGGTCGAAAATGTATGGGGTAGATTTAAAAATGTAGTGTTAGAGGTTCAGCAGAAGTTTGTGGTTACAGGGAGTGGGTGGGAGGAAGAGGAGGGTTGGTGGAATGATGATGTAAAGAGAGAGTAAGGAAAAAAAAGAGATATGAGAGGGTTTTTTCAAAGTAGAAGTGATGCAAGGAGGGGAAAAGTATATGGGAGAAAAAGAGAGGTTAAAAAAGTGGTGAAGAATGTAAAAAAAGAAGATAGGGGTGGGTAGATGTTATCAAAATTTTGTTGAAAATAAGAAAAAGTTTTGGAATGAGATTAATAGTTGAGGTTTGAGAACAAATGGATTTGACAGGGTTTAAAAAAAGGAGAGGAGAGTTATTAAATGGAGAGTTAGAGGTATCGGGAAGATGGAGAGAATATTTTGAGGATTTGTTAAATGTTGATGAAGACAGGGAAGCTGTGATTTCGTGTGTAGGGCAAGGAGGGAAAAACATCTTGTAGGAGTGTGGAAGAGCCAGTTGTGGGGGGTAGGGGGAAATTCGTGAGGCAGTGGGTAGAATGAAAGGGGTAAGGCAGCTGGGATTGATGGGAAAAAAAAAAAGGGGAAAAAAGGGGGGAAATTTTAAAGGGGTTAATGGGGGGGAAAATTTTTTTTGGGGGGGGGGTTTTTTTTAAACCTTTTTGGGGGGGGAAAAAAAAATTTTTTTTGGTTTAAAAAGGGGGGGGAAAAAAAAAAAAAAAAAAAACAAAAAAAAAAGGGGGGGGGGGAAAAAAAAAAAAGGGGGAAAAGGGGAAAAAAAAAAAATTTTGGGGGGGGTTTTTAAAAAAATTTGGGGAAAAAAAAAAATTTTTTTTAAAAAATTTTAAAATTTAAAAAAGGGGGTTTACAGGGGGGGGGGAAGGGGGGTTTTTTGGGGAAGGTTAAAAAAAGGAAAAGGGGGAAAAAAAAAAAATTTTTTTTAAAAAAAAAGGGAAAAAAGGGGGGTTTAAAAAAAAAAAAATTTTAAAAAAAAAAAAAGGGGGGGGGGAAATTTGGGTGGGGGTTTTAAAAAAATTTTTTAAAAAATTTGGGGGGGTTTAAAAAAAAAAAAAATTTTAAAAAAAAAAATTTTTGGAAAAAAAAAATTTTTGGGGGGGGGGGGGAAAAAAAGGGAGAAAAATTTTTGGGTTTTTAAAAAAGGGAAAAGAAAAAAGGGGGTTTTTTGGGGAAAAGGTTTTTTTGGGGGGGGGGGTTTTTTTTAAAAAAATTTAAAAAAAAAAGGGGAAGGGGGGGGGAAAAAAAGGAAAGGGGGGGGAAAAATTTTTTAAAATTTTTTTTTATTTTTTTGGGGGGGAAAATTTTTTTTGGGGGGTTTTTTGGGGGAAAAAAAGGGGGAAAAAAAAAAATTTTTTAAAAAGGGGGTTTTTTTTAAAAAAAAAAGGTTTTTTTTTGGGTTAAAAAAGGGGGGAAGGGGAAAAGGGGGGGGTTAGGGGGTTTTTTCCCCGTTTTTTAAAATTTTTAAAAAAAAAGGGGGGGGAAAGGGGAAAAATTGTTTTTTTTTGGGGGGGGAAAAAAAAAGGGGAAAAAAAAAGGGGGGGGTTTAAGTTTTTTTGGGGAGGGTTTGGGGGTTTTTGGAAAAAAATTTTTTTGGGTTTTGGGGGGGTTTTTAAAAAAGGGGGGGGGAAAGGGAAAAAAGTAAAAAAAAAAAAAGGGTCCCCTTTAAAAAAAAAAAAGGGGGGGGGGAAGGAGGGGTTTTGGGTTGGGGGAAGGGGGGGGTTAAAAAAAAAAAAAGGGGGGTTTAAAGTGGGGGGTAAAATTTTTGGGGTTTGAAAAAAACCCCGGGGGAAAAAGGGGTTAAAGAAAAAAAAATTTAAAAGGGGGGGGGTAAAAAAAAAAAAGGGGGAAAAAGGGGGAAAAAAAGGGGGGAAAAGGGGTTTAAATTTTTTTTGGGGGGGCGGGGGAAAAAAAGGGGGGTTAAAAAATTGGGGGGGAAAGGGGGGGGGGGGGCCAAAAAAAAAAAGGGGGTTTAAAATTTAAAAACCCGGGGGGGGGAAAGGGGGGGGGGGGGGAAAAAAAGGGTTTGGGGGGGGGGGTTTGGGGGCCCGGGGGGGTTTTGAAAAATGAAAAAATTTTTTTTTTAAAAGGGGGGGTTGGGGTTAAAAACTTTGGGGGTTGGGAAAGGGGGGGGTTTTTTTTTGGGGGGAAAAAGGAAAAATTTTAAAAAAAAAAATTTTTTGGGGGGGAAAGGGGGGGGCCCCCCGGGGGAAAAAGGGGGGGGGAATTTTTTTTTTTCCCCCCCCCCCGGGGGGAAGGGGGGGTTTTTTTTTAATAAAAAAATTTTTTTAAAAATTTTTTTTTTTTAAAAAATTAAAAAAAAAAAATTTTTAAAAAGGGGCCGGATTGGGGGGGGGCTTTTTTTGGGGGGGAAAAAAAGGGGAAAATTTTGTAAAAAAAAACCCCCAAAAATGGGAAAAATTTTAAATTTTTTTTTTTAAAATTTTTGGGAACCCCAAATTTTTAAAAAAAAATTAAATTTTTTTAAAATTTTTTTTAAAAATTTTTTTTAAAAATTTTTAAAATTTTTGTTTTTAAAAAAAATTTTTTTTTTTTTTAAAAAAAAAATTTTTTTTTAAAAAAAAATTTTTTGGGGTTTTTTTTTTTTAAAAAAAAAAAATTTTTAATTTTTTTTTTTTTAAAAAAATTTAAAAAAATATATTTAAAAAAAATTTTTGGGGTTTTAAAAAATTTTTAATTTTTTTTTTTCCCCCCTTTAAAAAAAAAAAAAAATTTTTTCCCCCCCCCAAAAAATTTTTAAAAGGTTTTTTTTTTTTTTTTTTTTTTAAAATTTTTTTAAAAATTTTTTTTAATTTTTTTAATATTTTTTTTAAAAAAAAATTTTTTTTTAAAAAAAAAAAAAAATTTTTTTAAATTTTCCTTTTTTTTTTTTTTTTTTTTTTCCCCCCCCCTTTTTTTTAAAAAAACCCCCCTTTTCCCCCCCCCAAAAAAAATTTTTTTTTTTTTTGTTTTTTTTTTTTTTTTTTTTCCCCGGGGGCCCCCGGGGTTTTTTTTAAAATTTTTTTAAAAAAAAAAAGGCCCCCCCTTTTTAAAAAACCCCAAATTTTTTTTTTAAAAAATTTTTTTTCCCAAATTTTTTATTTTTTAATTTAAAACCTTTTTTTTTTTTTTTCCCCCAAATTTTTAAAATTTAAAAAAGGAAAAATTTTTTAAAAAAAAAATTTTTTTAAAAAAAATTTTTAACCAATTTAAAAACCCTTTTTTTTTAAAAAAAACCCCTTTTTAAAAATTTTTTCCCCCCAAAAAAAAAAATTTTTTTTTTTCCATTTTTTTTAAAAAATTTTTTTAAACTTTTTTTTCCCCCTTTTAAAATTTTTTTTTAAATTTTTTCACAATTTTTTTTTTTTTTTTAAAAAAATTTTTTTTAAAAAAAAAAATTTTTAAAATTTTAAAAAAAAAAAAAAAAAATTTTTTTCATTTTTAAAAAGGGAAAAAAAAAAAGGGGGAAAAAAAAATTTTTTTTTAAAATTTTTTTCCCCCCTTTTTTTTTAAAAAAAAAAAAAAAAATTTTTTCCCCGAAACCATTTTTTTTTTCCGCCCCCCTTTTCCCCCCCTTTTTTTTTTTAAAAAAAAAAAAAACCCCAAAAAAAAAAAAAAAATTTTTTTTTTTTTAAAAAAATTTTTAAAAAATTTAAAAAAAAAAATTTTTAAACCCCCCTTTTTTCCCCAAAAATTTTTTTAAAAAAAAAAACCCTTTTTTTTAAAAAAAAATTTTTTTTTTTTAAAAAATTTAAAAAAAAACCCCCACCCCCCCCCAAAATTTCCCCCCCTTTCAAATTTTTCAACCCCCACAAAAAAACCCTTTTTTTTAAAAAATTTTGGGGTTTTAAAAAAAAAAAAAAAAAAATTTTTTTTACCCCCCCCAAAAAAACCCCCCCCCCCTTCCCCCCCACCCCCCTTTTTTTAAAATTTTCCCCAAAAAAAAAAAAAACCCCCAACACTTTTTTTTTTTTTAAAAAAATTTTTTAAAAAAAAAAACCCCCCAAAAAACCCCAAAAACCCCCCCCAAAATTTTAAAAAAAACCCCCCAAAACCCCAAAATTGAAAAAAAAATTTTTAAAAAAAAAAATTTTTTTTAAAAATTTTTTTTAAAAAAAAAATTTTTAAAAACCCCAATTTTTTAAAAAAAATTTTTTTTTCCCCCTTTTTAAATTTTTTTAAAAAATTTTTTTAAAAAAAATTTTTTTTTTCCCCCCCCCCAATACTTTTTTTAAAATTTTTTTTTTAAAATTTTTTGTTTTCCCGGTTCCTTGGGGGGGGTTTTGAAATTTTTTTTTTTTTTTTCCCCCCCCTTTTTTAAAATTTTTTTTTTTTTAAAACCAAAACCCCCCCAAAAAACAAAAAAAAAAAAAACCCCCAAAACCAAAAAAAAAATTTTTTTTTTAAAAAAAAAACCCCCCCCCCCAAAAATTTTTAAAAACACCCCCCCTTTTTTCCCAAAAAAACCCCCCTTTTAATTTACCCCTTTTTTGGAAAAAAAAAACCCCCCCAAAAAAAAAATTTTAAAACCAAAAAAAACCCCCCCCCAAAAACCCCCCCCCCAAAATTTTTAAAATTTAAATTTTTTAAAAAACCCCCTTTTTTTTTAAAACCCAATTTCCCTCCAAAAAAAAAATTTTTCCAAATTTTTTAAAAAAAAAAACCCCAAAAAAAAAAAACCCCAAAAAAAAAATTTTAAAAACCCCGGAAAAAAACCAAAACCCCCCCCAAACCCCCCCCCCCAAAAAAAAAACCCCCAAAAAATTTTTCCCAAAACTTTTTAAAATTTAAAAAAAAAAAACCAAAAAACCCCCCCAAAAATTTTTTTAAAAAAAAAACCCCCCCCCCAAAAACCCAAAAAAACCCCAAAAAACCCCTTTTTTTTTCCCAAAACCCCCAATTTTAAAAAAAAAACCCAAAACCCAAAATTAAAAAAAAAACCCAAAAAAAAAAAATTTTTTAAAAAAAAAAAATTTTCCCCCAAACCCCAAAAAAAACCCCTTTTTTTTAAAAAAATTTTTTAAAAAACCCCCCAAAAAAAAAAAATTTTTTAAAAAAAATTATTTTTTTTTTTTTAAAAAACCCCCCCACCACCTTTAAAAAATTCAAAAAAAACCCCAAAAAAATTTTTTCCCAAAAAAACCCCATTTTCCCCCTTTTAAAAAACCCCAAAAAAAAATTTTTTAAAAAAAAACCCCCAAAAACCAAAATTTTTTAAAAACCAAAAACCCCCCGGGGGGAAAAAAAACCCCCCCCCCCCCCTTTTCCCCAAAATTTTCCCCCCCCTTTTTTTTAAAAAAAAAAACCATTTTTTTCCCAAAAAAAACCCAAAAAAATTTAAAAAAAAAATTTTTTGCCCCCCCAAAAAAATTTCCAAAAAACTTTTTTTAAAAAAAAATTTTTTTCCCCCAAAAAACCCCTTAAAAAAAAAAAAAAAATTTTTTTTAAAAAACCCCCCCCCCCGGCCCCCAAAAAAACCCCTTTAAAATTAAACCCCCCTTTTTAAAAACCCCCAAAAAATTTTTTTAAACCCCTTTAAAAAAAAAAAGGGGAAAAAAATTTTTTTTTAAAAAAGAAAAAAAAAAATTTTTTTAAAAAAAACCTTTTTTAAAAAAACCCTTTTTAAATTAAACAAAAAAATTAAAAAAAAACCCCAAATTTTCCAAAACCCCCCCTTTTTTAAAAAAAATTTTAAAAATTTCCCCAACACCCCCCAAAACAAACCTAATTTTTTTCCAAAACAAATTTTTTCCCCCTTGGAAAAAAATACCACCAAAAAAACCCCCCCAAAAAAAAACTTCCCCAAACCCCCCCAAAAACCCCAAAAATTTTTTTTTAAAAATTTTAAAAAAAAAAAAAAAAACCCTAAAAAAAAAAACCCTTCCCCCTTTCCCCCCCAAAAAAAAAATTTTTTTTTTTAAAAACCCCCCTTTTAAAAACCCCCCCAAAAAAAAACCCCCCTTTTTAAAAAACTTTCCCCCCCAAACCCCCCCCTTTTTGGGGGCCCCCAAATTTTTTCCCCCAAACCCCCCTTTTTTTTTTAAAAAAACCCCCCCTTTTTTAATTTTTTCCCCCCAAAAAAAAACAAAAAAAAAAAAATTTTAAAAAATTTTTAAAAAAAAAATTTTTTCCCCTTTTTTCCCCCCAAAAATTTTTTTTCCCCCCCAAAAATTTTTCCCCCCCCAAAAAAAAAACCCCCCAAAAACCCCAAAAAATTTTTAAAAACCCCCCAAAAAAAAAATTTTTTTCCCCCAAAATTTTTTTTCCCCAAAAACCCCCCAAAAAAATTTTCCCAAAAACCCTTTTTAAAAAAAATTTTCCCCCTTTTAAAAAAACCCCCCTTTTTTAACCAACCCCCAAAAAACCCCCCCTTTTTTTTTTAAATTTTCCAAAAAAATTAAAAAACCCCCTTTTTAAAAAAAAAAATTTCCCCCAAAAAATTTGCCCCCCCCAAAAAAAAAAAAAAAAAAAAAAAAAAAAAAATTTTTTTTTTTTCCCCCCTTTTTTTTTAAAAAAAAATTTAAAAAAATTTATCCACCCAAAAAAAATTTTTTAAAAAAACCCAAAAAAAAACCTTTTTCCCAAAAAAACCTTAAAAAAATAAAATCCCCAAAAACCCCAAAAAAATTAAAAAAACCCCCCCCCAAAAAACCCCCAAAAAAAACAAAAAAATTTAAAAAAATTTTAAAAATTTTTTTAAAAAAAAAAAAATTTTTTTTTTTCCCAAAAAACCCTTTTTTTTTTCTTTTAAAAAAAAATTTTTTTCCCCCCAAAAAATAATTTTTAAAAATTAAGTTTCAAAAACCCCCAAAAAAACAAAAAAAAAAAGGGGGCCCCCCCCAAAAAACCCCCTTTTTTAAAAACCCAAATTTTTCCCCCCCAACAAATTTTTTTAAATTTTTTTTTAAAAAAAAAAAAAGGGGGGGGCCCCCCCTTTTTTTTATTTGGGGGGGAAAAAATTTTTTTTTCCCCCCAAAAATTTAAATCCCCAAATTAAAAATTTCCCAAATTTACAAAAAAATTTTTTTTTTTCCCCCCCAAAAAAATTTTAAAAAAAAAAAAAAATTTTTTCCCCAAAAAAAAAATTTTAAACCCCTTTTACCTTTTCCCAAAAACGGGAAAAAAAAAAAACCCCAAAAAAAAAATTTTTTTTTCCCCAAAAAAAAGGAAAAAAAAAATTTTTTTTCCCAAAAAAAAAACCCCAAAATTTTGGAAAAAAAAAAATTTAAATAAAAAAAAAAATTCCCCCCCAAACCAAAAAATTAAAAAAGGGAAAAAAAAAAAAACCCCCCTTTCCCCCCCTTTTTTAAAATTTTTTAACCCCCCCCAAACTTAAGGGGGGGGGGGGGGGGGTTTTTTTTCCCCCTTTTCCCCTTTTTTTAAAAAAACCCGGGAATAAAAAGGGGATTTTTTAATGTGTTTTTCATTATAGGTTTTATGGATAATTGTACATGATTTAGTGGTTTTTTAATGCTTTTTCCCTTTTCTTATGATTTCCATTTATTTTTTGTGGGAAATTTTAAAAAAGGGGAAAGGGCTTTTTGTTTTAGTGTTCTGGGTTTTAAAAAATTATATTTGGGGACATTTTTTTGTGAAGTTTTAAAATGGGTGTTTTTTTATTTTTGGATTTGGGGAGGAAAAAGAAATTGGTGATCATCTTTTTTTATAATTTTGAAAAAGTGTAAATGGTTTTTAATGGGTTTTAGTGGGGAGTGGGGTTTAAAAACGTGTTGCCGGGGGGAATTTTGATCTAGGTTTTTTAAAAACAAATAAAATTTTGATTGTATTTTGTGTGAAATTTTTTAAAAAGTTTTTTTTGATCTTGTGGGGGAAAAGAAGGGATCTCTTGCCAAAAGTTCTTAGAAGAGGATAACAAGTTTAAAAAAAAAAGTTTGGGGCACCCCCAAAAACATAGGTGGGGTGTAAAGTCCGGGGGGGGTTCTTGGGTTTTGTTGTGACTCATGGCAAGTAATTGATATTGACAAAAATACAAATTTTGGGGTAAATTT
Organism: Cherax destructor; assembly: GCA_009830355.1. Taxonomy (NCBI): domain Eukaryota; kingdom Metazoa; phylum Arthropoda; class Malacostraca; order Decapoda; family Parastacidae; genus Cherax; species Cherax destructor. Next base: position 6,904 of record WNWK01041687.1, on the reverse strand, counting down.
TGGTTTTAAAAATTGTTTTCTTTATCTTTTAAAAATTTTTGGTTTTTTTCTAAAATTTTGTAAAATTAGGGGTTCTTGTTATATGGGGTGATTTGGTTTTAAAAGTTTTTAGGGGGTTGGTGTGTATGTCAGTTATTTGTGTTTTTGTGTTTTTTTTGAGTGACTACGATTAATGGTTTTTTAGGGTTGAATTTGGGGGAAAGGGTGAAAAATTTAGTTGATGAAATTTTTGTGATTTAAAATGTAAAATTTTGGGGGGGAGAAAATTTTAAGTAATCAATGGATTTTTTTTATTTGTCGTTTTGGACTTTTTTTTTGCCTAAACCCTGATGCATATTTTTTTGGGGGTGTTCCAAATTTTAAATTTCTAATGTTTTTAAGTGAAACATAAATTTGCAAACCATTATAATTTTTGTGGGGGGTGTATAAAAAGAGTGTGTTTGTGAATTTGTGGGTTTTTAATGAGTAAACATAAAAAAATTTTTAGTAAAATTTTTTTTTTAAAAAAAATGGGGATTTAATTAAATTTTTTTACAAAATGTTTAGAGGTTTTTTTAGGGCAATGGTGTTTTTGGGAAAAATTTTAAAAATTTTTAAAATAAAATTTTTTGGGGATTTAAAAAAAAGGGGATTTTGGGGTTTTATTCAAAGGTTTTAAATTATCAAAAGTGTTTTGTGGAAAGGAATTTGGAAAGGCAAGGGTTGGGCACCAGAACCCCAAAAAGGAGGAAAAATATTTGGGAGATTGCTGATATTAAATTTGGTTGTTAGGTTACTTAAAAGTTAATTAAAAGTGTTTTTAAATTCAGTGGGTTTTTTGGGGGGGGGATGGTTTTTAAAATTTATCAAAAGTTTTAGAAGTATTTTGAAGGGTTTGTTGGGGAGGAAAGGGTTTAAGGAGGGAGGGAGGTTTGAAAGGGGGTTAGGGAAAGGAAAAAAGTTATATGTTTTTATGGGGTTTTTTCAAATGGTTTTTGGGGGAAATACAAATTTTTGAAGTGTTTCCGGGGTTAAGGTTTGGTTAGATTTGGTTAAAATTTTGGGTTTTTTTGTATTAGGAAAATAGGTTAAGGGAATTTTTTAAAGGGTTTAAAATGTTTTAAATTGGGAGAAAGGTAAATTGGTTAAATTAGGGTAGGAAAAAAAAGGAAAAAAGGGTTTTTGGAAAGGGGGATTAGTAGGGTGTTGTCAGGGTTTGGAAAAATTTTAAAATTTGGGGGTATTTCAAATTTTTGGGTTTTCAAAGGTGTTTTAAATTTCCCAAAAGGGTTTTAAGTATTCAAAGGTTTTTGGGGATTTAAAAGATGATTGAAATGGAAATGTTTCCCTTTAATGTTTAATGTTGGGGGAAATTTTTAACAGTTTTTGAAAAATAAAGTTGTGATGGGGTTTGTTCAAACTTTGATGTTTTTTGGTGTTGAAGTGTTTTGTGTTTTGGGGAATTTAAATGTTTTCTTTGTGGTTGATTTTGGTGTTTTTTGGGTTAAAAAATTGGGTTTATTGAACGGGGTTTAAAGATGTTTTGGGGGTATTCAAATGTTTTGGGGTAATCGTTTTTTGACTAGTAATTGGTGTTTTAAGGGATTCAAATGGTGGGGTATTCAGGGTTTGGGGGGAACAGGGGGGGGTAATTTAGGGGGGAAATATTTGGGGGAAAATTCAAATTGTTTGGGGGTTAACTTTGGGGTTTTTAATAACAGGGGTTTTAGGGAATGGTTTTTTAAGGGGTTTAATGGTGTTTAAACAATTGGTTTTTAATTAAATGGGGTTTTTGGGGTTTTAAACCTTGGGGTTTTTAAGAATCAAGGGGGAATTTGGTTTTTGGGGGATTCAAAAAATGTTTGGAATTTTTGAATGATTTTTTGGAATGTTGAGGGGTTTTTGAAAATATTTCTTAACAGTTAAAGAAAAAGGGGCCAATTTTGGGTGTTGGGGTTCAAACGTTTACGGAGTATTTTTGGAGTGTTCAAATATTTTATGAGGGTTTTGACTTTTTGGGGGATGGTTTAAACTTGATTTTTACGTTTCCCAAAGGTGCAAAAATTGGTTTCTTTTGGTTTTTTGAAGGTGGTTTTGGGTTTTATTCAATATTTTTTGGGAAACATTGATTTTATTCCCCGTGGTGCAGTGTATTCAAAGGGTATTGAGTTGGGGATTCAATTTTTTTAAATAAAAAAAATTTTGGGGAAACAAGGGGTTTTTTAGGGATTCAGGGGGATTTGGGTTAAAAAGGTTTTGAGGCAAATGGTGTTTTGATTAAAATTTTTGGTGTTTTGATGTATTCATTTTTTTGGGTAATTTGTTTTGAAAAGTATTCAAAATTTTTAATTTGTTTTAAATAATCAATGGTTTTTTGGAAAAATCAATTTGTTTTGAAAATATTCAGTGGTGTTTTGGAATAAGTGGTTTGGGGTATTTTGGGAAGTTTTGGGGATTAATGGTGTTTTTTAGTAAAATTTTTGGGGTTTTTGGGGGTATTTAGTGGTTTTTGGTAGTATTCAGGGGTTTTTTTTTAACCAACATTAAATGTAGTATTTTGGGAAAAGTTCAAAAAAAGGGATTTTTAAAAGTTCTGGAGGGGTTGATTGGAAAATTTTTTAACAGTTTTTAAAATGTGTGTTTGTTTTTTTGTTGTTTGTGTTTTTTTTGTTTGTGTTTGTGGAATGGTACAAATTTTTGAAAATAAAGGGAAAAGTGAATATTTTACAAGAAAATATAGAAGTGAAAAAAATTTTTGATAAATTGGGAAAAGAGAAAAGGGGGGCCCCCCCTGGTTTCCCCGGAAAGGAAAGTAAAACATGAGGGAATCTATGAGCACCCCGTGACGTCCCTCAACAGGGCCCCAATAAAACCCTTTTTTGGGGGGTGGGGGAAAGCAGGGGAATTTGAAAAATGGTTTTGACAACTTTTTTTTATTAAGAACATGATTTTAAAAGTAAACATGATTTGAAAAAGTTTAATTTTTAATTGAGGGGAAAAATATATGCTATGAAAAGATTCATGTAAGGTCTGTGTTAAAAAATGAAAACATGTTGGAAATGGGGATGGGTCATGTCAATTTGAAGGAAAATTAAAATTAAAACGGGTTTAAAAAACCCAGTGTCTAATCATTTCAATTTCCCCTTTATCTGGGATTAAAATTAAAACTGGTAATTTTTAAAAAGATGAATATAGGTTTAATGGGGAAATTTGGAAAGGGTAAAATGTGAAATTTGTGGAATAGTGAAAAATTTAATTAAAAAGTCTGAAAAAAAATTTGGGTTGGTTTTGAAAAATTTTTGAATAATTTAAAAAAAATAAAAGTTATGTAAAAAAATTTGAAAATTTTTTGTTATCCCAAAAGGGGTTGGGGGAGGGAGGGGGAGAAAAGGGGTAGGGATTCAGGAAAGGGGAGGGCCTTTACATGGGAAAATTTTGATTTAAAGTTTTTTGCCCTTTTCTTCCCCTTTTTTCTCACCAGGGGCCCCGGGGCCGAGTCAAAAGCTCCCCGTGTAATGGGTTTTGTGTGGGGTGGTGTAATGTGTTTAATTTTTGATGTGGGGTAATTGTTTTTGTTGTTTTGTTGTGTGTTTGTGTGTGTGTGTCAAAGGAAATGAAATTGGGGTTTTTAAAAAAATCAAAATATATTGGGGTGTAGGGTAAAATTTTTATTAATGGTTGGGAATTTAAAAATTAGTTATCAGTGAAAAATGATGGGTAATTAAAAAAGGTCTGAAAAAAATTTTTTTATTAGCAGAAAAAAAGTGGTGTTTTATGAGGTTAAAATGAAGTGGAAAAAATTTTAAGTGGGGGAAAAATTGGGGGGAGGGGAAGGTGTGATTCAGGTTAAAGGGGGTGGGGGGTTTTTGGGTTTTTATTTAGGATTTTTTTGCCAAATTTTTTATGAAAATAAAAAGGGGAAAAATTTCCCCTGGGGTTGGAAAATTTGGGGAAATTTTAAAGTTTTCCCCTTTTTATATGAAATTAATAAAAAAATTATCGAAAAAAGTGTAAAATATTTGGGGTTATTACTGAAAATGTATTGTATATGAAAATGTAATGTATTACTTTTAAAAGTAATATATATTGTATTTTAACCAAAAAATGATGAAAAAAAATTTGTAAAGATTCACCCTCAATTATAAAAATATTGAAGTGGAAAAAATTTTTAATCAAGGTTTTATGACACTTGGGGGTAAACCTCACCAGGAACTCTAAAAAAAAGGGGGGGAAAAACATATCTCTTAAACCCCATAAGGGAAATTGATTGAAGCTAATAACAAGTGGGGTTTTGGGGTTAGATTCAGGGGAAAAAATACTCTTATGAATAAGTCAATATTAAGTCTAAATTTGCTTACCTTGATTGGATATTTAGATGAGATCCCGGAAAATAAATCTAAGGAAAGGGGAAGCACCCTCCGAGATATAACATTAATATGAAAAAAATTGAAAAAATTTAAAAAAAAAATGGAAAAAAAGGGAAAAAAGGATTTTGAAAGGGGGGGGGATCAAATCTTTTCTTTTTCATTGATATCGGGAAAAAACCATGCCATATAGGGGCACCTTGAAAATGAAATATTCCAGAAAAAATTTAAAAAAAACGAAAATCGAGGAGCAGGGGGGTCCCGAGAAAGGGTGGGTGGGGTAGGGGGTAAAAGGGGGGGAGGATGGGGGGCTCAAAAGGGTTGGGTTGGGGGGGGGTCAAGCGGGGGCCCCCCCCAAAAAATTTGCCATACAAAAAGAACTCTCCATATATATATATATATATATATATATATATATATATATGTCGTGCCGATTTTTGGGAAAACTGGGGCAATTAGCAAGAACTCATCTAAAATTAAGTCCTTTTAAAAAATTTTCTTATACGTTTAAAGAATTTTTTTTTTCATTTATGTTAATGTAAGAATTTATAATTTTACCAAGAGAAATTTTGAAAACCTACTAACCCCATAACAAAAGGGCCTTTAATTTAGCCAACCCAACTAAATATTTTTAGATACGTTAACATTAATTTAATAAAAACAAACACAATGAAATATATTTTTTTTTATGTTCAGGATGATTTTGGGAAATTATTGCATACAAAATTTTCACTTGTCATATGGAAAAGAGCGTTGTTTTTGCCAAAATCCAAGTTTTACCAATGGGCCCGATATATATATATATATATATATATATATATATATATATATATATATATATATATATATATATATATATATATATAAAAATATATATATATATATATATATATATATATAATATATTATATATATATATATATATATATATATATATATATATATAATATATATATTAGTCGATGGTAATCGGTAATTCAAGAACTCATCAAAATTGTTCTTTCTAAAATTTTCCTTATCCTTTAAAGATAATTTTTTATTAATAAATGTGAATTTAAAATTTTGTACCGAGAAAGCCCCTATAAAAAACAAACCCAATTTACCAACCCCTAAAATATTTTAGATGTTAACTTTAAATTTTTAAAAAAAACAAACACAATGGTTTTTTTTTCAATGAGAATGATAGGGGAAATTATTGCAAAAAAATTTTTCATTTTTATATGGGGGGAGGTTGTTATTTGGGAAACGAATTTTTCCCAATCGGCACGACATATATATATATATATATATATATATATATATATATATATATATATATATATATATATATATATATATATATATATATATATATATATATATATATATATGTGGGGATTGGGAAAAAAACATTTTAAAAAATTAATCCTCCTTAAACAAAAAAATTTGGTTATTTTTTTTTTCCCCAAAATCATTCTTAACATAACAAAAAAATATATTTCATTGTGTTTGTTTATTATTAAATTAATTTAACGTATCAAAAATATATTTAGGGGGAAAAATTTAAACTCCTTGTTGTAAAAGGAGGTAAAAGCTCGGTAAAAAATTAAAATTTTACATTAACATAAATGAAAAAAAATTTTAAACGTAAGAAAAAATTTTTAAAAAAACAATTTTAGATGAGTTCTTTTCCCCTTTGAAAAACCAAACCTTTTAATAACAGCGCAAAATTTGCCTAACACACCAAATTTTTAGATACGTTAAATTAATTTTTAATAAAAAAAAAATGAAATATATTTTTTCGTTAAATTTGAAAATTTGGGGAAATTTTTCAAACCCTTTTTTTACGTCTTATATGGCAGGAGCGGTTTTTTAAACCCAAAAACGCAAATTTTCCAATCGGCCGAATATATTTTTTTTTATATATATATATATATATATATATATATATATATATATATATATATATATATATATATATATATATATATATAGTCCGATTAGGTAAAAATTGATTTTGGGTTAAATAGAACACTTTTCTTGCCATATGAAAAAAATTTTGTATCAAAACCAAATCATATGAACTTAACGAAAAAAAATATTTTTTCATTGTGTTTTTTATTATTAAATTAATGTTAACTATCTAAAACATTGTTGGGGACTAAATTAAATTGCACTTTTATAAAGGTTAGGTAGGTTTTTTCTTTGGTACAAAAATTTAAAATTTTTTCATTAACAAAATGAAAAAAATCTCAAAGATAAATATTTTTTGAAAGGACTTAATTTTAAATGATTCTTAATTGACTAGTTTTTCCTAATCGGCACGACATATATATATATATATATATATATATATATATATATATATATATATATATATATATATATATATATATATGTCGTGGATTAGTAAAAAAGGAAATTAAAGAATCATCAAAAAAGTTCTTCAAAATTTTCTTATACGTTTAAAGATATATTTTTTTATTTATGTTAATGTAAGAATTTATAATTTTTAAAAAAACTTTTAAAATACCCAACCCACAAAACGCAATTTAATTTGTTTTCCAATAAATATATTTTAG
>WNWK01041686.1:0-16333 GCA_009830355.1 Cherax destructor | reverse complement strand
TGAATAACAAACTTCATTCTGTTAAACCGGTTATAGGTTTCTGGCCTTCTTCTTGTCACCAATGTTGAGGTTGGGAGACTCTCTCTCCCGTCTTCGCATTGGCCACACTCGTCTTACTCACGGGTATCTCATGGAGGGCTCCCTGCCTCTCTCTGTGAGCATTGTCAGGTTCCAGTGTCTGTTCGACATATCATGTTGGACTGCCCCCACTATCAACGAGCACGCAGAATTTACCTCCAACGACGTCTTCGCTCTGCGGCCCTTTCTTTACCTTCCCTTCTTGCAGATGGACCCTCCTTTAATCCTGACTCTCTTGTTGACTTTTGACAGAAACTGACTTACTACACAAACTCTGAAGATTATACCTCTAGCACCTCCCTCAGTCCCTTCTACCTCGATCTCTTGCTACCCTCCACCCCTGCACTACCCACCGTCATCTAGCACTCCATACCCTACTAATCATCCATCTCCCTCTTACAACTCACTCTCCCTGCATCCTACAATAACCTGCAGCGCTGTATAACCCCTGTGGTTTAGCGCTTCTATTTGATTATAATAATAATCAGTAGTAGGTTGGTAGACAGCAACCACCCAGGGAGGTACTACCGTCCTGCCAGGTGACTGTGAAACAGAAACCTGAAACTGTTTTACATGATGGTAGGATTGCTGGTGTCTTTTTCTGTCTCATAAACACGCTGGATAAACAGGTATATCTAGCTACTTCTACTTACACTTTAGGTCACACTACACTGGCATACACATGCATATATATACATACACACATCTAGGTTTTCTTCTTTTTCTTAATAGCTCTTGTTCCTTTTATTTTCTCTATTGTCCATGGGGAAGTGGAAAGAATCTTTCCTCCGTAAGCCATGCGTGCGATGAGGGCGCTAAGATGCCGGAGCAATGGGCTAGTAACCCCTTCTCCTGTACAAATCTACTAAAACGAGAAGAAGAAAAAACTTTTATAAAATTGGGTTGTCTGAATGGCGTGGATGTAGTGCGGATGATAAGAAGAGATGATTGCCGATGTTATGAATGAAAAGAAGTTGGATGTCCTGGCCCTAAGCGAAACAAAGCTGAAGGGGGTAGGCGAGTTTCAGTGGGGAGAAATAAATGGGATTAAGTCAGGAGTATCTGAGAGAGTTAGAGCTAAGGAAGGGGTAGCAATAATGTTGAAGGATCAGTTATGGAAGGAAAAGAGGGAATATAAATGTGTAAATTCAAGGATTATGTGGATTAAAATAAGGGTCGGATGCGAAAAGTGGGTCATAATAAGCGTGTATGCACCTGGAGAAGAGAGGAGTGTAGAGGAGAGAGAGAGATTTTGGGAGATGTTAAGCGAATGTATAGGAACTTTTGAACCAAATGAGAGAGTAATTGTGGTAGGGGACCTAAATGCTAAAGTGGGAGAAACATGCAGAGAGGGTGTAGTAGGTAAGTTTGGGGTGCCAGGTGTAAATGATAATGGGAGCCCTTTGATTGAACTTTTGTATAGAAAGGGGTTTAGTTATAGGTAATACATATTTTAAGAAAAAGAGGATAAATAAGTATACAAGATATGATGTAGGGCGTAAGGACAGTAGTTTGTTGGACTATGTATTGATAGATAAAAGACTGTTGAGTAGACTTCAGGATGTACATGTTTATAGAGGGGCTACAGATATATCAGATCACTTTTTAGTTATAGCTACAGTGAGAGTAAAAAGGTAGATGGGATACAAGGAAAATAGAATCAGTAAGTAGAAGAGAGGTGAAGGTTTATAAACTAAAAGAGGAGGCAGTTAGGGTAAGATATAAACAACTATTGGAGGATAGATGGGCTAGTGAGAGTGTAGGCAATGGGGTCGAAAATGTATGGGGTAGATTTAAAAATGTAGTGTTAGAGTGTTCAGCAGAAGTTTGTGATTACAGGCGAGTGGGTGCGGGAGGGAAGAGGAGCGATTGGTGGAATGATGATGTAAAGAGAGTAGTAAGGAGAAAAAGTTAGCATATGAGAGGTTTTTACAAAGTAGAAGTGATGCAAGGAGGGAAGAGTATATGGAGAGAAAAGAGAGGTTAAAGAGTGGTGAAGCAATGTAAAAAGAGAGCAGATGAGAGAGTGGGTGAGATGTTATCAGCAAATTTTGTTGAAAATAAGAAAAAGTTTTGGAATGAGATTAATAAGTTGAGGAAGCCTAGAGAACAAATGGATTTGACAGTTAAAAATAGGAGAGGAGAGTTATTAAATGGAGAGTTAGAGGTATCGGGAAGATGGAGAGAATATTTTGAGGATTTGTTAAATGTTGATGAAGACAGGGAAGCGTGATTTCGTGTGTAGGGCAAGGAGGAATAACATCTTAGGAGTGTGGAAGAGCCAGTTGTGGGTGTAGGGGAAGTTCGTGAGGCAGTGGGTAGAATGAAAGGGGGTAAGGCAGCTGGGATTGATGGGATAAAGATAGAAATGTTAAAAGCAGGTGGGGATATAATTTTGGAGTGGTTGGTGCTATTATTTAATAAATGTATGGAAGAGGGTAAGGTACCTAGGATTGGCAGAGAGCGTGTATTGTTCCTTTGTATAAAGGCAAAGGGGACAAAGAGAGTGCAAAAATTATAGGGAATAAGTCTGTTGAGTGTACCTGGTAAAGTGTATGGTAGAGTTATTATTGAAAGAATTAAGAGTAAAACAGAAAGCAGGATAGCAGATGAACAAGGGGGCTTTAGGAAAGGTAGGGGGTGTGTAGACCAAGTGTTTACAGTGAAACATATAGGTGAACAGTATTTGGATAAGGGTAAAGATGTTTTGTGGCATTTATGGATTTGGAAAAGGCGTATGATAGGGTGATAGGGGGCAATGTGGCAGATGTTGCAGGTGTATGGAATAGGAGGAAGGTACTGAAAGCAGTGAAGAGTTTTTATGAGGATAGTGAGGCTCAGGTTAGGTGTGTAGGAGGGAAGGGGACTATTTCCCAGTAAAAGGGGCCTTAGACAAGGATGTGTGATGTCACCGTGGTTGTTCAATATATTTATAGATGGGGTTGTAAGAGAAGTGAATGCTGAGGGTCTTGGCAAGAGGTGTTGGGCTAAAAGATAAAGAAGCAAATACAAAGTGGGAGTTGTCACAGTTGCTTTTTGCTGATGACACTGTGCTTTTGGGAGATTCTGAAGAGAAGCTGCAGAGGTTGGTGGATGAATTTGGTAGGGTGTGTAAAAGAAGAAAATTGAAAGTGAATATAGGAAAGAGTAAGGTGATGAGGATAACAAAAAGAATAGGTGACGAAAGATTGGATATCAGATTGGAGGGAGAGAGTATGGAGGAGGTGAATGTATTCAGATATTTGGGAGTGGACATGTCGGCGGATGGGTCTATGAAGGATGAGGTGAATCATAGAATTGATGAGGGAAAAGGGTGAGTGGAGCACTTCGGAGTCTGTGGAGACAAAGAACCTTGTCCATGGAAGTAAAGAGGAATGTATGAGAGTATAGTTATACCAACGCTCTTATATGGGTGTGAAGCATGGGTGATGAATGTTGCAACGAGGAGAAGGCTGGAGGCAGTGGAGATGTCATGTCTGAGGTCAATGTGTGGTGTGAATATAATGCAGAGAATTCGGAGTTTGGAAATTAGGAGGAGGTGCGGGATTACCAAAACGATTGTCCAGAGAGCTGAGGAGGGGTTGTTGAGGTGGTTTGGACATGTAGAGAGAATGGAACGAGACAGAGTGACTTCGAGTGTATAAATCTGTAGTGGAGGGAAGGCGGGGTAGGGGTCGGCCTAGGAAAGGTTGGAGGGAGGGGTAAAGGAAGTTTTGTGTGCGAGGGGCTTGGATTTCCAACAAGCATGTGTGAGCGTATTTGATAGGAGTGAATGGAGGCATATGGTTTTTAATACTTGACGTGCTGTTGGAGTGTGAGCAAAGTAACATTTATGAAGGGATTCAGGGAAACCGGCAGGCCGGACTTGAGTTCTGGAGATGGGAAGTACAGTGCCGGCACTCTGAAGGAGGGGTGTAAATGTTGCAGTTTTATAACTGTAGTGTAAAGCACCCTTCTGGCAAAACAGTGATGGAGTGAATGATGATGAAAGTTTTTCTTTTTCGGGCCACCCTGCCTTGGTGGGAATCGGCCGATGTGTTAATAAAAAAAAATAAAAAAATAATATAACACACGTTAGAGTTAAAATACACCGCACTTGAGAAGAAAGCAGTCCCGCTGGGAATCTTCATAGACCTACGCAAAGCATTTGATAGTCGACCATGATTTATTGCTCACAAAATTAGCACACTATGGTATAAGGGGGCACCCACTCAACTACCTAAAGTCGTACCTTAGCAACAGAAGCCAGTACGTGTACACAAATGGAGAGAACTCTTCCACACAACAAATTACAGTCGGAGTCCCTCAAGGAAGTGTCCTGGGGCCACTCCTATTCCTCATTTACATAAATGACCTACCGAATGCATCACAACTACTCAAACCCATATTATTTGCAGATGACACAACATATGTCTTCTCTCACCCAAATCCAGTCATACTGGCTAACACTGTTAATGCCGAATTAAAGAAAATATCAACATGGATGACGACTAACAAGCTTACTCTCAATACTGACAAGACCTACTTCATTCAGTTTGGAAACAAAGCCACAAATGTTCCACTTAACGTAACGCTCAATGATTCACCCATCACAAGACTCAGAGGGAAAATTCCTAGGAATTCACCTTGACAGTAGTCTTAAATTCCAAACACATACAACAAATTTCCAAGAAAATCTCAGACTGTAGGTATATTATCAAAGATACGCTATTATGTGCCACAACCAGCTCTCCTTGCACTATATCATTCACTTATCTACCCTTATCTCACCTATGGAATCTGTGCATGGGGCTCAACAACATTAAATCACCTTAGACCATTCATAACCCAGCAAAAGGCTGCAATCAGGATGATAAATTCCCACTCTAGACAGCATACTCCACCTATATCCAAAACTTTTAAACTACTCACCATAAAAAACATTTATACCTATTCATGTGCCTACTACATATATAAAACTCTTCATGCTAATATCAACCCTCCGCTCAAAATTCTCCTCAACAACTTTAATAGGTCCCACGACCACAACACAAGACACAGATCACTATTTGACATACCCAGAGTCCATACCAACCAATGTAAAAATTCTATGCACATAAAGGGCCCCAGAATCTGGAATTCATTACCAGTAAATATTAAGTTAACCTTGTCTGAAAATCAATTCAAGACTCTTCTCAAAAATCACCTACTCACCCTATACTAAATACTCATACTGTAACAACTTTCAAACCCAATGTTATTTTACTTAAGATAATCTCAGTTGTATATTGTCATCCTCCTTAACACTTGTTCCAATTTCATATCATCATATTGTCATTTTAATAGTATAGTATCATCATATTGTTAATTTGAAATAAAATATATAACTAGAAGAAACTCAATAAATTTCTCTAGTATTGTTATTTTAATAGTATAGCATCAACATATTATAATTTTGAAATAAAATATGCAACTAGAATAAACTCAACCAATCTCTCTAGTGTTGTCTTTTTAATAGTATAGTATAATCATATTGTAATTTGAAATAAAATATATAATTAGAATAAACTCAATCAATTTCTCTAGTATTATGTACATAATGAATAAGTCTTTAGACTAAACTGCCCCTAATGCCATGGCATGCCAGTGGCTCTCCTTGCATTACAGTTTTATGATTGTAACTACCAATACCTATGTATACTTGTAACTTGCAACGAAATAAAATTATTATTATTATTATTATTATTATTATTAAAATACTGAGAGGAATTGACAAGGTGGACAGAGACAGAATGTTCCAGAGATGTAACACAGCAACAAGGGAACACAGTTGGAAGTTGAAGACTCAGATGAATCACAGGGATGTTAGGAAGTATTTCTTCAGTCACAGAGTGGTCAGGAAGTGGAATAGTTTGGGAAGTGATGTAGTGGAGGCAGGATCCATTCATAGCTTAAAGAAGAGGTATGATAAAGCTCATAGCGCAGGGGGAGTGACCCAGTAGAGGCCAGTGAAGAGGCGGGGCCAGGAGCTATGACTCGACCCCTGCAACCACAACTAAGTGAGTACACACACACACACACACACACACACACACACAGAAAAAGAATGGTGGAGCATCTGGAGCAGAACAGGTTAATCAACGCCAGACAGCACGGTTTCAGGGAAGGCAAATCCTGTGTAACAAACCTCCTGGAGTTCTATGATAAAGTAACAGAGGTAAGGCAAGAGAGAGAAGGGTGGGTTGACTGCATTTTCTTGGACTGCAGGAAGGCCTTTGACACAGTTCCTCACATGAGATTAGTAAAAAGATGGAAGACCAAGCGTGTATAACAGGAAGGGCACTGAATGGATCAGGGAATACCTCACAGGGAAGCAACAACGGGTCATGGTGCGTGATGAGGTATCACAGTGGGCGCCTGACGAGTGGTGTACCGCAGGGTCAGTCCTAGGACCAGTGCTATTCTTGCTATATGTGAATGACATGACGGATGGGATAGACTCAGAAGTGTCTCTTTTCGCAGATGATGTGAAATTAATGAGGAGAATCACATCGGATGAAGACCAAGCAGGACTTCAAAGTGACCTGGACAAGCTTGACATCTGGTCTAGCAACTGGCTTCTAATTTAACCCCACCAAATGCAAAGTCATGAAGATCGGAGAAGGGCAAAGAAGACCTGACAGAGTACAGGCTAGGTGGACAAAGGCTACAAACCTCATCAAAGGAGAAAGACCTGGGGTGAGTATAACACCAAGCACGTCTCCGGAAGCACACATCAACCAGATAACCGCGTGCAGCATATGGGCGACTGGCAAACCTAAGATTAGCGTTCGTTACCTTAACAAGGAATCGTTCAAGACACTGTATACCGTATACGCCAGGCCCATACTAGAGTATGCAGCACCAGTCTGGAACCCACACCTGGTCAAGCACGTCAAGAAACTAGAGAAAGTGCAAAGGTTTGCGACAAGGTTAGTTCCACAACTCAGGGTCTGTCTTATGAAGAAAGGTTGAGGGAAATAGGACTAACAACACTGGAGGAAAGAAGGGTCAGAGGAGACATGATAACGACATACAAAATACTGGGAATTGACAAGGTAGATAGTGACAGGTTGTTTCAGAGAGGAACACAGAAACAAGGGGACACAACTGGAAGCTGAAGACTCAGATGAGTCAAAGGGATGTCAGGAAACATTTCTTCAGCCACAGAGTAGTCAGGAAGTGGAATGGACTAGAGAAAGATATAGTGGAGGCAGGAACCATACATAGTTTTAAGACAAGGTATGATAAAGCTCATGGAGCAGGGAGAGCAGAGACCCAGTAGCAGACAGCGAAGAGGCGGGGCCAGGAGCTGAGTCTCGACCCCTGCAACCACAATTAGGTGAGTACAATTAGGTGAGTACACACTCACTCACTCACTCACTCTCTCCTGGAGTTCAACACCACCAAGTGCAAAGTCATGAAGATTGGGAAAGGGCAAAGAAGACTGCAGACTGAGTACAGTCTAGGGGGCCAGAGACTGCAAACCTCAATCAAGGAAAAAGATCTTGGGGTGAGCATAATACCAGGAATATCTCCTGAGGCGCACATCAACCAAATAACTGCTGCAGCATATGGGCGCCTAGCAAACCTAAGAACAGCATTCCGACATCTTAATAAAGAATCGTTCAGGATACTGTGTACGTTAAGCCCATACTGGAGTATGCTGCACCAGTTTGGAACCCCCACCTAGCCAAGCACGTGAAGAAGCTCGAGAAAGTGCAAAGGTTTGCAACAAGACTAGTCCCGGAGCTAAGGGGTAGGTCCTACGAGGAGAGGTTAAGGGAAATCGACCTGACGACACTAGAGGACAGGAGGGTTAGGGGAGACATGATAATGACATATAAAATACTGAGAGGAATTGACAAGGTGGACAGACAGAATGTTCCAGAGATGGGGCACAGTAACAAGGAGACACAGTTGGAAGCTGAAGACTCAGATGAATCACAGAGATGTTAGGAAGTATTCTTTCAGTCAGAGTGGTTGTGAAGTGGAATAGTTTAGGAAGCGATGTAGTCGAGGCAGGCTCAATACATAGTTTTAAGCAGAGGTATGATAAAGCTCATGACGCAGGGAGAGTGACCCAGTAGCGGCAAGTGAAGAGGCGGGGTCAGGAGCTTTGACTCGACCCCTGCAACTACAACTAGGTGAGTACACACACACATACATACATACAAACATATTACCTGGAGTTTACCTGGAGAGAGTTCCAGGGGTCAACGCCCCTGCGGCCCGTTCTGTGACCAGGCCTCATGTTGGATCACAGCCTGATCAACCAGGCTGTTACTGCTGGCCGCACGCAGTCCAACGTACGAACCACAGCCTGGCTGGTCAGGCACCGACTAGGTGCCTGTCCAGTGCCTGCTTGAAGACACCCAGGGAGGCAGTTGAACAGTCTTGGGCCCCTGATACTTATTGAGTTCTCTCAACGTGCTAGTAGCACCCCTGCTTTTCATTAGGGGGATGTTACATCGTCTGCCGAGTCTTTTACTTTCGTAGGGAGTGACACTCGTGTGCAAGTTTGGTACTAATCCCTCTAGGATTTTCCAAGTGTATATAATAATGTATCTCTCCCACCTGCGTTCCAGGGAGTACAGGTTTAGGAACTTCAAGCGTTCCCAGTAATTGAGGTGGTTTATTGTAGTTATGCGTGCCGTGAAGGTTCTCTGTACATTTTCTAGTTCAGCAATTTCACCTGCCTTGAAAGGTGCAGTTAGTGTGCAGCAATATTCTAGCCTAGATAGAACAAGCGACCTGAAAAATGTCAACATGGGCTTAGCATCCCTGGTTTCGAAGGTTCTCATTATCCATCCTGTCATTTTTCTGGCAGATGCGATTGCTACAGTGTTATGGTCCTTGAAGGTGAGATCCTCTGTCATGATCACTCCCAGGTCTTTGACATTAGTTTTTCGCTCTATTGTGTGGTTGGAATTTGTTTTATACTCCGATGAGATTTTAATTTCCTCATGTTTTCCATATCGGAGTAATTGAAATTTCTCATCATTGAACTTCATATTGTTTTCTGCAGCCCATTTAAAGATTTGGTTGATGTCTGCTTGATGTCTGCTTGGAGTCTTGCAGTGTCTTCAATGGTGGACACTGTCATGCAGATTCGGGTGTCATCTGCAAAGGAAGACACGGCACTGTGGCTGATATCCCTGTCTATGTCCGATATAAGGATGAGGAACAGGATGGGAGCGAGTACTGTGCCTTGTGGAATAGAGCTTTTCACCGTATCCGCCTCAGACTTTACTCTGTTGACTACTACTATTTATGTTCTACTTGTTAGGAAATTATAGATCCATCTACCAACTTTTCCTGTTATTCCTTTATCACGCATTTTGTGTGCTATCACACCATTGTCACACTTATCAAAGGCTTTTGCAAAGTCTGTGTATATAACATCTGCATTCTGTTTGTTTTCTAGAGCATCCAGGACCTTGTCGTAGTGTTCCAGTAGTTGGGACAGACAGGAGCGACCTGCTCTAAACCCATGCTGTCCTGGGTTGTGTAATTGATGGTTATCTAGATGAGTGGCGATCTTGCTTCTTAGAACCCTTTCAAAGATTTTTATGATATGGGACATTAGCACTATTGGTCTGTAGTTCTTTGCTATTGCTTTACTGCCGCCTTTGTGGAGTGGGGCTATGTCTGTTGTTTTTAGTAACTGCGGGACGACCCCAGTGTCCATGCTCCCTCTCCATAGGATGTTAAAAGCACGTTATAGGGGCTTCTTGCAGTTCTTGATGAACACTGAGTTCCATGAGTCAGGCCTGGAGCGGAGTGCATGGGCATGTCATTTATCGCCTTTTCGAAGTCATGTGGCGTCAGGGTAATGTCAGATAGGCTTGCGTCTACCAGGTTCTGTGGCACTCTCATAAAAAAATTCATTTAGGTCTTCAACTTTCAGTCTGGTTAGCGGCTCGCTAAAAACTGAGTCATACTGGAACTTTAGTAACTCACTCATTTCCTTGCTGTCATCTGTGTAGGACCCATCTCGTTTTAGTAGGGGCCCAATACTGGATGTTGTTCTCGACTTTGTTTTGGCATAAGAAAAGAAATACTTTGGGTTTCTTTCAATTTCATTTATGGCTTTTAGTTCTTCCCGCATTTCTTGAGTCCTGTAAGATTCCTTTAGTTTTAATTCGATGTTTGCTATTTCTCTGACCAGTGCCTCCCTACGTATTTCAGATATATTGGCCGCTTGTAGCCGCTCTGTTATTCTTTGCCTTCACCTGTATAGGGAGTGCCTCTCTCTTTCTAGTTTACATCTTCTCCTCCTTTTCCTTAAGGGAATTTGCCTTGAGCAAACCTAAAGTGCCACAGAGTTAATTTGTTCTAGACATAGGTTAGGATCCGTGATGCTTAGACTATCTTCCCAGTTTATATCATTTAGGACTTGGTTTACTTGGTCCCACTTTTGTTTTTGTTATTGAAGTTGAAATTGGAGAAGGCTCCCTCGCGAAGTTGAGGAGAATTAAATCAGATGAGGATCAGGCAGGACTTCAGAGAGACCTGGACAGGCTGGAC
This sequence comes from Cherax destructor, assembly GCA_009830355.1. Classification (NCBI taxonomy): domain Eukaryota; kingdom Metazoa; phylum Arthropoda; class Malacostraca; order Decapoda; family Parastacidae; genus Cherax; species Cherax destructor. The sequence continues at coordinate 5,707 of WNWK01041686.1, read as the reverse complement.
ACCTGGTCCAGTAACTGGCTACTCGAATTTAACTCCGCCAAATGCAAAGTCATGAAGATTTCAGACAGAGTATAGGCTAGGTGGCCATGACTGCAAACCTCGCTCAAGGAGGAAGAACTTGGGGTGAGTATAACACCGAGCACGTCTCCGGAAGCACACAACAACCAGATAACTGCTGCAGCATATGGGCGACTGGCAAACCTGAGAATAGCGTTCCGATTCCTTAGTAAGGAATCGTTCAAGACACTGTACACTGTGTACGTCAGGCCCATACTAGAGTCTGCAGCACCAGTTTGGAACCCACACCTGGTCAAGCACGTCAAGAAATTAGAGAAAGTGCAAAGGTTTGCGACAAGGTTAGTTCCAGAGCTAAGGGGAATGTCCTACGAAGAAAGGTTAATGGAAATCGACCTGACAACATTGGAGGACAAGAGTGTTAGGGGAGACATCATAACGACATACAAAATACTGTTATGCAATAGGCAAGGTGGATAGAGACAGGATGTTCCAGAGAGGGGACACAGAAACAAGGGGTCACAATTGGAAGTTGAAGACTCAGATGAGTCAAAGGCATGTTTGGAAGTATTTCTTCAGCCATAGAGTAGTCAGGAAGTGGAATAGTCTAGCAAGTGATGTAGTGGAGGCAGGAACCATACATAGCTTTAAGACGATGTATGATAAAGCTCATGGAGCAGGGAGAGAGGGGACCCAGTAGCGATCAGTGAAGAGGCGGGGAGAGGAGCTGAGTCTCGACCCCTGCAACCACAATTAGGTGAGTGCACGCACACGCCCAGATGGCATGGTGGCTAGCGCTCTTGCTTCACGCACGGAGGGCCCGGGTTCAATACCCGGCGGGGCCGAAACATTTCGAAGTGTTTCGTTACACACACACACACACACATATATACAACAGGCCTAGTGTCTAATCGACATGTGCCTAGGACAAAATGGTAACTAACTAACACACACACACACACACACACACACACACACACACACACACACACACACACACACACAGTAGACGAGATGATGGAATATATGACAACAATTTGCAAGGAAGCTGAGGAGAGGATTATACCAATGGGTAACAGGAGAAGCGAAAAAGACAGGATGAGCCCATGGTTCACCCAAAGGTGCAGGGAGGCCAAAACCAAGTGTGCAAGGGAATGGAAGAGGTACAGAAGGCAAAGAACCCCGGAGAATAAGGAGAGCAGTCGTAGAGCCAGAAATGATTATGCACAGATCAGAAGGGAGGCCCAAAGACAGTACGAGAATGACATAGCAGCGAAAGCCAAATCTGACCCAAAGCTGCTGTACAGCCACATCAGGAGGAGAACAACAGTCAAGGACCAGGTGATCAGGCTGAGGAAGGAAGGAGGAGGTCACAAGAAATGACCGGGAAGTGTGTGAGGAGCTCAACATGAGATTCAAAGAGGTGTTCACAGAGGAGATAGAAGGGCCTCCAGAAAGGAGGAGAGTAGGGTACACCATCAAGTGCTGGACACAATACACACAAATGAGGAGGAAGTGAAGAGGCTACTAAGCGAGCTAGATACTTCAAAGGCGATGGGGCCAGATAACATCTCTCCATGGGTCCTGAGAGAGGAGCAGAGGAGCTATGTGTACCCCTAACAACGATCTTCAACACATCTATCGAAACAGGGCAACTACCTGAGGTTTGGAAGACAGCAAATGTAGTTCCAATTTTTAAAAAGGAGACAGGAACGTAGCACTAAACTACAGACCAGTGTCACTGACATGTATTGTATGCAAGGTCATGGAGAAGATAGTCAGGAGAAGGGTGGTTGAGCACCTAGAAAGGAATGAGCTTATCAACGACGGCCAACACGGTTTCAGGGACGGAAATCCTGTGTCACAAACCTACTGGAGTTCTACGACAGGGTGACAGCGATAAGGCAAGAGAGAGAGGGTGGGTAGATTGCATATTCTTGGATTGTAAGAAGGTGTTTGACACAGTTCCACACAAGAGATTAGTGCAGAAGCTGGAGGACCAGGCAGGGGTAACAGGGAAGGCACTACATTGGATCAGGAATACCTGTCAGGAGACAGCAGCGAGTCATGGTACGTGGCGAGGTGTCAGAGTGGGCGCCGGTGACGAGCGGGGTTCCACAGGGGTCAGTCCTGGGACCAGTGCTGTTTCTGGTATTTGTGAACGACATGACGGAAGGAATAGACTCCGAAGTGTCCCTGTTTGCAGATGATGTGAAGTTGATGAGAAGAATTCAATCGGACGAGGACCAGGCAGAACTACAAAGGGATCTGGACAGCCTGCAAGCCTGGTCCAGCAACTGGCTCCTGGAGTTCAACCCCACCAAGTGCAAAGTCATGAAGATTGGGGAAGGGCAAAGAAGACCGCAGACGGAGTACAGCCTAGGGGTCAGAGACTGCAAACCTCAATCAAGGAAAAAGATCTTGGGGTGAGTATAACACCAGACACATCTCCTGAGGCGCACATCAACCAAATAACTGCTGCAGCATATGGGCGCCTAGCAAACCTAAGAACAGCATTCCGACATCTTAATAAAGAATCGTTCAGGACCCTGTACACTGTGTACGTTAGGCCCATATTGGAGTATGCAGCACCAGTTTGGAACCCACACCTAGCCAAGCATGTGAAGAAGCTCGAGAAAGTGCAAAGGTTTGCAACAAGACTAGTCCCGGAGCTAAGGGGTATGTCCTACGAGGGAGGTTAAGGGAAATCGACCTGACGACACTGGAGGACAGGAGAGATAGGGGAGACATGATAACAACATATAAGATACTGAGAGGAATTGACAAAGTGGACAGAGACAGAATGTTCCAGAGATGGGACACAACAACAAGGGGACACAGATGGAAGTTGAAGACTCAGATGAATCACAGAGATGTTAGGAAGTATTTCTTCAGTCACAGAGTTGTCGGAAGTGGAATAGTTTAGGAAGCGATGTAGTGGAGACAGGCTCTATACATAGCTTTAAGCAGAGGTATGATAAAGCTCATGGCGCAGGAGAGTGACCCAGTAGCGGCCAGTGAAGAGCGGGGCCAGGAGCTTTGACTCGACCCTGCAACCACAACTAGGTGAGTAGGTGAGTACATGCACACACACACATGCACACACACACACATGCACACACATGCACACACACACACATGCACACACACATGCACACACACACATGCACACACACACATGCACACACACACATGCACACACACATGCACACACACATGCACACACACACATGTACACACACACATGCACACACACACAATGCACAAATACACACAAACGTACACACACATACCACACACACACACCACACACATACCCCACACACACACATCACACACACACACCGCACATACACCACACATCACACACACACACACACACACACACACACACACACACACACACACAGGTGTTATACTCAGATCTTGGGGTGAGTATAACACCAGGCACATCTCCTGAGACGCACATCAACCAAATAACTGCTGCAGCATACGGGCGCCTAGCAAACCTAAGAACAGCATTCCGACATCTTAATAAGGAATCGTTCAGGACCCTGTACACTGTGTACGTTACACCCATACTGGAGTATGCAGCGCCAGTTTGGAACCCACACCTAGCCAAGCACGTAAAGAAGCTAGAGAAACAAGAGCAACAACACTAGTTCCGGAGCTAAGGGGTATGTCCTACGAGGAGAGGTTAAGGGAAATCGACCTGACGACACTGGAGGACAGGAGAGATAGGGGGGGACATGATAACAACATATAAGATACTGAGAGGAATTGACAAGGTGGACAAAGACAGAATGTTCCAGATATGGGACACAGCAACAAGGGGACACAGTTGGAAGTTGAAGACTCAGATGAATCACAGAGATGTTAGGAAGTATTTCTTCAGTCACAGAGTGGTCGGGAAGTGGAATAGTTTGGGAAGCAGTGTAGTGGAGGCAGGTTCCATACATAGCTTTAAGCAGATGTATGATAAGGCTCATGGCGAAGGGAGAGTGATCCACTAGCGGTCAGTGAAGAGGCGGGGCCAGGAGCTATGAATCGACCCCTGCAACCACAACTAGGTGAGTACACATACACACACACACACACACACATACCCACACAGTGCTAAGGGGATTGTCCTACGAAGAAATTTTAAGGAAAACCGGCCTGACAACACAGGAGGACAGGAGGGTCAAGGGAGACATGATAACAACATACAAAATATTGCGAGGAATTGACAAGGGGGACAGAGACAGGATATTAGAGATGGGACACAGAAACAAGGGGTCACAATTGGAAATTGAAAACTCTGATGAGTCAAAGGGATGTTAGGAAGTATTTCTTTAGTTATAGAGTTGTCAGGAAGTGGAATAGTCTGGCAAGCGACGTACTGGAGGCAGGAACCATACAGAGTTTTAAGACGAGGTATAATAAAGCTCATTGAGCAGGGAGAGAGGACCTAGTAGCGACTAGTGAAGAGGCGGGGCCAGGAGCTATGACTCGACCACGGCAACCACAAATAGGTGAGTACACACACACACACACACACACACAGGTTCCATACACAGCTTTAAGAAGAGGTATGATAAAGCTCATGGCGCAGGGAGAGTGACCCAGTAGCGGCCAGTGAAGAGGCGGGGCCAGGAGCTATGTCTCGACCCCTGCAACCACAACTAGGTGAGTACAACTAGGTGAGTACACACACGCACACATGCACGCACGCACGCACGCACGCACGCACGCACGTACACACACGCACACGCACATAAGGTAATTAGAGACAATGCAAAGATTTGCAACAAGACTAGTCCCGGAGCTAAGGGGCATGTCCTACGAGGAGAGGTTAAGGAAAATTGACGACACTGGAAGACAGGAGAAATAGGGAGGATATGATAACGACATATTAAATACTGAGAGGAATTGACAAGGTGGATAGAGCCAGGATGTTCCAGAAATGAGACACAGCAACAAGGGGTCACAGTTGGAAGTTGAAGACTCTGATGAATTACCAGGATGTTAGGAAATATTTCTTCAGTCACAGAGATTTCTGGGAAGTGATGTAGTGGAAGCAGGATCCTAGTAGCGACCAGTGAAGAGGCTGGGCCAGAGGCTGTGACTCGACCTTTGCAACTACAACTAGGTGAGTACACACACACACACACACACACACAAATTAAGGGGAACACCGTCATATTTCCGCTGATGTCAGTAGCACCTTAATTTTAAGTTCGTTAGCGCCATCACGGTTGATGGTTATGTGATAATCTTGTGTGTGTGTGTGTGTTGTGTGTGTGTGTGCGCGCGTGTCTGTGCGTGTGTTTGTGTACTCACCTAATTGTACTCACCTAATTGTGGTTGCAGGGGTCGATACTCAGCTCCTGGCCCCGCCTCTTCGCTGTCCGCTACTGGGACTCTGCTCTCCCTGTTCCATGAGCTTTATCATACCTTGTCTTAAAACTATGCATGATTCCCGTTTCCACTATATCGTTCGCTAGACTATTCCACTTCCTAACTACTCTATGGCTGAAGATGTGCTTTCTAACATCCCTTTGACTCATCTGAGTCTTCAGCTTCCAGTTGTGTCCCCTTGTTTCTGTATTCCCTCTCTGGAACATCCTGTCATTATCTACCTTGTCGATTCCCTGCAGTATTTTGTATGTCGTTATCATGTCTCCTCTAACCCTTCTGTCCTCCAGTGTTG
>WNWK01041685.1:0-16333 GCA_009830355.1 Cherax destructor | reverse complement strand
TTGCTACACTCCCTGCATCCTTGCTACACTCCCTGCATCCTTGCTACACTCCCTGCATCCTTGCTACACTCCCTGCATCCTTGCTACACTCCCTGCATCCTTGCTACACTCCCTGCATCCTTGCTACACTCCCTGCATCCTTGCTACACTCCCTGCATCCTTGCTACACTCCCTGCATCCTTGCTACACTCCCTGCATCCTTGCTACACTCCCTGCATCCTTGCTACACTCCCTGCATCCCTGCTACACTCCCTGCATCCCTGCTACACTCCCTGCATCCCTGCTACACTCCCTGCATCCCTGCTACACTCCCTGCATCCCTGCTACACTCCCTGCTTTCAATCCCGCATTCACTCCCTGCACATTCTTTACCACAGGCTTGGCACTAGGAGCTTTCTTGGGGCCCATGGTGGCTTATTTAGCAGTTGCAAGCACTAAAAACAGTGGAATAATGACAATATACTGGTATGAATGCGTGGGTGTGGGTGGGTGGTCGCTCTCGCTTGTAAACAATAGCACTGACGCTCCCTGGAGTGCGCGCTCAGCTGGGCGCCAAGCGGACAGGTCCGGTACGAAAGTCGTAAGACGAATCAATCAACGGATGTCGCATTCAAATTTCTTACGTTATAAGTATCGGATATCGAATATAACGTAAGATGATAACATCGTAAGTCGAGGTACCACTGTATATTATGCACCAAAGTGGTTGGGCCACTTACCTTTTTATCCTTCCTCCCACACACCCCTATTTTCCCAATTTCCATCCTTACCTATCCTTCTTCCTTCCCCATCTTACCAAAGCTCTGGTCAAAATGATGATGAGTACATAATGACGCAGGGTGTGACAATAATCCAACTGGCAAAGTTTACATCTTGTTTGGTCTACATCTGGTGGTGGTGATTTTTTTTTTTACATTTTATTGGTTTTAAAACAGAATTACAAAACATATCCATAAATACTGTGACCGCAATCACTAATGCAAATAATTACAAAATCAATACAAAACATACAGATAATCAATCTCCAGTAAAACAATTATAGAACAATAAAGTCCCTATCCTCCAATCACTATGTGCATACAATTATATGCACCAATTACATTTAACCAGAATCATTTTCCAACAACTTACGTATGACCCTATTACATCATGATGGATGTACAATATATAAAACAGATAGCGTAAATCACCACTGTATCCTGTCCCGTGTACCACATATCTGTCCACTCCAATATGATAAGAGCTCAAAGCCATTACCACTCCACATCCACTGGTACAGTAATGTCGTACACCAACCAATGTACATTTCTCACAAATTACTATAGTATTCCACACACAGGCACAATATATATTATACTCAATCATACAGATGACATGCACTCCACGTATACCCACTCACACCCTAAACTTGATAACACAAGTACCACCTGTCCTATTCATTATTAACACAGTTCCACTGCTCATGACAAGTCAAACCTTGTCATCTCTGAGTACAACTACTAAAAATATATAAAAAATACACCAAATTCATGTGACAGTAACCAAACATTTTACCGTCCTCTAACATCACCAAGTCTTGAATCTGCCTGAAGGCCACAGACCCATCAACCAGGTTTCAGTACCTCAGACCATACACAAACTTCAATAATAACACTCCACATCAACACACTTACACCATAACTGAACACCCAGCACTGAACAGGACAAACCCTTACTCTTCCCCAATTACAACCCCTCTCCTTAAATAACCCACACACCCAAATCCACATCCCCACTCTATCACACAACATACACACCCAAACCCATCTGTCTCCCGTCACCCAGTATAAAGGTCATCCGTCCCCACCCACCAAACCGCCCCCAACCGTACCAACTTCAGTCAATCACAAGCAACATCCAGGCCATACCAAAGCCACAACCATACATCCCAAGCAAGTCGCAGAGCCAAGCCCCCTTAAACTCCTACAAACCCACTTAATAACTCTCCCACCTGAAAATTCCAATAAGCCGAACTAAAATCCTTATCCCAATCCCTCCCATACACCTGCCTGTTTCTACATTTCGTAAGGTACATTACCGCAGCCAATGCCCTAATTCTTTCCCTTATTCCCACCTCCCTCAATCTCCATGACCCACACACGAAATCAACCAAACAATGCATTAGGCCTCTCCTAACCCTGTCATCCAATCCTCCCAAGTCCAGGAACAGTGCCTTCAACAACTGTATCCCCTCTCCCCCAAGTTTGCATACCACCCCCCCATCCACTCCCGCACTGGCCCCAAAGCTTCACAGAAATATATCACATGCAAGACAGCTTCCAACATACCACACCTCTCACACCTGCCCTCCTGTACCAACCCCATACTGAATAATACCGCCCTTGACGCTACCGCCCCATGTAAAAATCTGTACATCTGCTACAAGCCAGCTGTGTTTGTGAAGACAGAGAGAGTGAATTGTGTTTTGATCTTTAAATTAATATATCTTGTATCTGCCAAGCAATCAAAGTGTTGCTCAAAGTGGCAAGAAAAGGTATAAGCATTTAAGTCTTAGAATTAACCAAGAAAAAGATATTAGACAAGACATAACTCGTGGCTGTAATGAAGTGTTACATTGTACACATAAAAAGAGGTAAACATAAGTTTGTGTGACTGACTGAGTGACTGACTTACTGTCTGACTGACTTGACTGACTTGACTACTGACTTGACTGAATGACTTGACTGAACTGACTGACATGACTTACTGACTGAATGACTTGACTGACTTACTGACTGAATGACTTGACTGACTTACTGACTGAATGACTTGATGACTTACTGACTGAATGACTTGACTGACTTACTGACTGAATGACTTGACTGACTTACTGACTGAATGACTTGACTGACTTACTGACTGAATGACTTGACTGCTGACTGATTACTGACTGAATGACTTGACTGACTTACTGACTGAATGACTTGACTGACTTACTGACTGAATGACTTGACTGACTTACTGACTGAATGACTTGACTGACTTACTGACTGAATGACTTGACTGACTTACTGACTGAATGACTTGACTGACTTACTGACTGAATGACTTGACTGACTTCTGACGAATGACTGACTGACTTACTGACTGAATGACTTGACTGACTTACTGACTGAATGACTTGACTGACTTACTGACTGAATGACTTGACTGACTTACTGACTGAATGACTTGACTGACTTACTGACTGAATGACTTGACTGACTTACTGACTGAATGACTTGACTGACTTACTGACTGAATGACTTGACTGACTTACTGACTTGACTGACTGAATGACTTGACTGACTTACTGAATGACTTAAAGTTAGACACACAGTACAACCATCGACTTCAGTTCCAGAACCTCTACTATCCACCTCAGCCCAGTAGGGTCACAGCATAACTCTCCACTCTCTTCACAATCATCCACAAACACCAGCACCCACAATTTAAGGTAAATACTATTATTTCTGTTACATTTGTAGTCTTAAGCAGTAAAAACAACATAATACATCACGATAATGAACTACAATTACATATTCACTTATATTTTTGTAAGATCTGTTGGTCTAAAAAAAACTTGTTTGGCTTTTTGTGGTCTCCAAGGAACGTAACCCTATTTTTCCCATAAGTTCTTTTAATTATTTAACACAAAATTATCTAACACGACTTTTTCAGGAACGTAACTATCATGCTAAATGATGGTCTACTGTACTTGTTAGGAAATTATAGATCCATCTACCCACTTTTCCTGTTATTCCTTTATCACGCATTTTGTGTGCTATTACATCATGGTCACACTTGTCAAAGGCTTTTGTAAAGTCTGTGTATATGTCGTAGGGGTCCTGAGAGAGATATATAGGAGGTCAAAGATACTCCTTGTTGGATGGTTACGGTATATTTACAGTAAGTAGAGGAGAGTCCAGCACACCGTCTGTCTCGCTTGTAGGTCTAACGTTAGTGAGGGCGTCTGCCTATGATAGGCTGTGCACATGCGCTGAGCCTCTGACGTCAGCGGGTACCGTGACGTCACACGCAAAGGGACCAGCTGTATAAAGATATACCACACAAGTGTATATATATATACTGACACGACATATATAACATATGCATTCTGTTTGGGTTCGGGCTGAGTGTTTGAGGGGAGAGGACGTGTGTGAGTGAGGTCCTAGGCCTTGTATCCCAGGACTGCTTATTTCACTCGAGTGACAACTCATCATGCAATTCATATCGTTGGATCGCAGCTGCATTGTTGCTGGAACTCTTATGTGTGAGCTGTGACTAGTGATCTACCTAGTTAAACGAAAAGTGTTGGTTTGAAGTTGTACAAGGCCTATCTTCAATACCTCTCGCCTGCCTCCTCCCCTCCTTCCTCTATTTAGAACTCAGCCATTCGCCTCTATTTACCTATGGTCTAGAGGCGGACTTTGCCTGCCCACATACTTGCCCGAGTGCCCCTGTAAGTTCTGCTGCCAGCACTCCACGATTTCTCACCCACCATTCTTAAGAATGTGTCTCCTGTGTGCATACGTGCCTGCACAAGTGTGCTAGAAGTTCTGCAAGTTTGGAGTGAGTAACTATTTTTACAAGTATTGCAGTGGTTGGTAACTATTGAGAAGTCTGGCTCAGTCAGTGACCTTGAGAGGCACTATCACCTGCTTGAGACTTTCACCCATATTGACTATGTGAAGAGAGGTGAATGTGCGCGCTCCGTTACCCCTGCTATTCTCCTGTATATTCTACCCACCGCCTTTAAAACAGCATCCAGTAAAGGTGGATTTCGCTGAACCAGGAGTGTGACCAGTACCAACGTAAGCCTAATGTGGCTGGCTGAGGAAGGTGGGTAGCCAGAAGACACCAGTGTGCTGGTAGTGGTTATTATATTACGATGAAATGAGTGTTCCTGCCTTCACAGCTAAACTCTCCCTAATTACTCTTCGAACCGTTGAGGTGGAGTAAAGGGGTTAAGAGCCGAGGCTAGCTCATTCCACATCCAACACCTAGCAACGCACCCACCCACCGCTGCCCACCCCCGAGTGCCACCCACTGACAACCCCCTCCCGCCCTTTCCTCAGCAAATCAATTGCAGTGTTCTGCTTTCTCTCACCGCCTCCCTGCTACAATTTAATACATCTATAAATTGTGTGTAAAGCCGGTTGATGCCTCCTGGGGCGCTACAGAACTGAAGACAAGTTTAAGACCCCTGCCGCCCAGCTTTAAAAGTCCTAGTTGTAGTGGCGGCGACAGGTGGCGCTGCCATGGGCCACCTGACTGGTGTAAACAACATCAGCTGACTCCCTACTCAAGCTTCATGGACAAGAATGCTACTCATCTCGTCAGTGTTTCTCAGATATAGAAGAGACCTAAGGATGCTATCGTGTGGTACCAGTTCATCTAAGTACAATTGAACAAACATCCACACTTACATACATGTATGCATACATAGTAACGTGTGAGTTACCTAGGATGACCCAAAGAAGTCGGACAGTGATTTATCTCATTGTCATTGCAACATAGTTTAGTTTTGTGTGTGTATGTATATGTGTATGTGTATGTGTATATATATGTATGTATATATATGTCTGTGTATGTGTATATGTATATATGTAATTTGTGGTTGGGTGTGGGAGGTTGTCTTCACCATCATTGTGCAATGTTATCATTTCAAGATTAAGCTATCATTGAATTACATTTTGTGATCAATATTACCTATCGTTCTACCTCTCTTTATTCCCATCTTTGTAATTTGTGATTAGGTGTACTCACCTAATTGTGGTTGCAGGGGTCGAGACTCAGCTCCTGGCTTGTCTGTGCAATCCATTATTTTACCATATTATTAACATCCATACAAGAAGTCTGAATGCTTATGTTAGACCTTATGTTAGACTTCTAACTCTAGTAAATATGAGTAGTAACCTGAGTTAAATAAGTGCATGCACATTACTGGAAGTGTTCATTGAACTGGAACCCTGTCTTACACCAGATACCTGTAAGTGATCCCTTGATTTCTGTGTTCAACAGCCAGTAATTGTTCACTTCTTCGTTGTATGCATTGTACCTTTTTTTTTTTTTTTTCTCATTTGCTCAAAAGTTAAGTATATCACTAGTTACCTAATTTACAATAAAAATTAATTAAAGTGTTCAGTCTACATATTCCCAGTGCAAAATTAACTTTTATTGCCGCATTAGTCACTTCTGCAACTTATTTTATTGTTCACCAGTGACTGATTTCTGCAATTATTCTACATAGTATTTTTGTGATCAATATTACCTATCGTTCTACATCCCTTTATTCTCATCTTTGTAATTTGTGATTAGGTGTAAGACCTTGTCTGTGCAATCCTTTATTTTACCATATTATTAACACCCATACAAGAAGTCTGAATGCTTATGATAGACCTTATGTTAGACTTCTAACTATATTAAATTTGAGTAGTAACCTGAGTTAAATAAGTACATGTACATAACCGGAAGTGTTCATTAAACTGGAACCCTGTCTTACACCAGATACCTGTAAGTGACCCCTGGTCTTACACCAGATACCTGTAAGTGAACCCTGGTCTTACACCAGATACCTGTAAGTGAACCCTTGATTTCTGTGTTCAACAGCCAGTAAGTGTTCACTTCTTCGTTGTATACATTGTACTTTTTTTTTTTCCTCTGCTCAAAAGTTAAGTATATCACTATTTACTTAATTTACACTAAAAAATTAATTAAAGTGTTCAGTCTACATATTCCCAGTGCATAATTAACTTTTATTGCCACATTAGTCACTTCTGCAACTTACTTTATTGTTCTCCAGTGACTGATTTCTGCAATTACGTATTCTACATAGTATTTTGTGCTCTATTTTAATTTACTTATTGTCTATTTCTGACAGGTGCTAAAATTAAAAACTGAGTGCAATCTTTTCAGTAATACACTTCCTTTAATTGTGTCAGTATTGCATATTAATTCTTAGTGTCATTTCTTTTAGAAAATTTGTTTTCCAGTATATTTTCAAATTGCATAAAATTACTGTTTGTATTTCTACTTTGCATTGTTTTACATTTTTACTAGTATATTTCTTGATTGAATTAAGAGTGAAGACAGCTCACTTTTACAATTAATTCACATTGCAGTAATATTTCCCATGTCATTGCATTTTCAATGTATCTCCTTATTTTATACAGTGTAATTCAGTGAGTTGTCAATTCTCATGCAGTGTACCTTAATCATTTTAATTACTTGTAATGTCTGCAATATTTTTTAATTTAACGAGGTATCATATTAGGGGGCAGTAGCCTGTATTGTGTAATATTTTTGTAATCAATATTACCCACCGTACTACCTCTCTTTATTTTCATCTTGTGATTTGTGATTAGGTGTAAGACCTTGTCAGTACAATCCATTATTGTACCATATTATTAATACTGTGAGTCTTACATGAGCTATCATCACCGGCAAACATGGCAACTGTCACAGACGAATATATTTCTGCAGGTGATGACAATGATGATAGATTCCAGATCTTTATAAGTAAACAAAGAAGGAAAAGTGAGAAAGGGCTAGAGCGCCGACGTAGTCAGGCTCACTTGACTCGTAGGCAATGAACCTAGACGTCCATGGTGCACACAGGGTGCAAAAAGCCTTTCTTCAAAGGAAGACTGTGTTAAGCTGAACTTCCCTGATAACACCCTGCTGCAGGGTAGGTGTGCATGGCTAATGGCAGCAGTAAATGCACATCCGAAGGCGAGAATCCACTTTGGAAAAAACTCGCACAACTTTGTGCTTGTGGAACAGAACAAAGATCTGATCAGTGATCTACTTAACACAACCTATGGGGATATTAAGCTGCTTCGCCCTCCATCAGACACGTATCACTTTAAAAAAGGGGTCAGTATCATAATACAGTGGTACCTCGACTTACGATGGTCCCCAAACTCACCCATTTATGTAAGTTTATTTTTTTAAATGCTTTTGTAAGTGTAATTTTGGGGGTCTAAAAGGACTAGTCTATTTTACATCATTCCTTAAGGGGATAAATTCGTTTGGTAATGGCACTTTAACAGTATTCTGGAATGAAAAAATATCGTAAGTCGAGGTACCACTGTATTTGGATACCCTCTCGACATGGACCCATCCCATTTGACTCTAAGCGAGCATATCATCAAGCCCAAGAGACTTAAAGGAAAATCCCAAATTATTGCCAGTTGGGTTGGCCCTGTGCCCCTCCCCCGAAATATCTGGGTGCCTGGCCTACGTTTCCTACCCATTGACGTGTACGTACCTCCTCAACGTAGGTGTTACAAATGCCAGCACTATGGTCATGTGGTAGTAGCCTGTGAAATACTACATTCTTGGTGTGGTAAGTGTGCTGGGAAACATTCCACTAGAGAATCCACAGTAGGCTTTGACAGCCAAAAGTATAAGTGTATTAACTGTAAAGAAGAAGGGGTTACAGTCTCCCATAAGGACTGCAGTCGGAACCCAAACAACCTTCGACGTAAAAATGACAACAGTCCTTTAATGCCATTTGAGGACGAGGCCATCCAGTCTACCACAACCAGATCTGAGACTGAACCTCTGCAAAGTGTGGACGAGTCCAACCTCCCTGCAAATGATTCTGGTGATACCAGAGTGCCATCACACACACCAATTGTGGAGGAGCTAGCCAACCCTGCTAGCACATGTGGAACTACTGATAGTTTACCACCCATACCTATGCATCCACCTGAATTTTTGGATAAGTATGTCACTCCTCCCAATACACACATCTCCAATAGTCAGACGAATGCTACACATGTAACCCCCCTGGAAGCTGGAGATGAGTCAGATGCACATGACTCACCCGCAATGAATGATGAGGTAGTCATGTCACAGGCACCAACAAAGAGCGCTGATTTAGCCAAAGTACTTGTTAAGGTTATAGGTGTTACAAAAAGAACTAAGTCAGGTGAGCCCTCCTCTGGAGAGGCACTTGATTTGCCTGACCTTCCTCAAATTATAACAAACTTGCAGGAAAAAATTGAGCATCTTGAACAGATGCTGACAAGTTTAATAAATATATGTAGTCAAGATGATGCTCCTGAGTGTGTTGATGATGTCAAAAGTGCATCAACAATATGCTTAGAAATAAAGGCTCTGAAGATAAGCACGTACAAACTATGCTATTTGCTCTTAAGTGTCTGCACACTGTAGGCAAAGCATAATAGTCTTACCATCTTATGAACAAGAGATTGTAATAACTCACTACAATGGATAGATTAAAATTTTTTCATGGAACATTGCTTCTATTAGGAAGCGGCTGCCTGACTTACATCATATTAGTGCAACCAAGAATATTGATGTCATCTGTTTGCAGGAATGTAGACTGAAAGGAGTACCTCCACCAAAGTATACCTCCAACTGTTGTGTGATGTATGTCAGAAAGAACATGCCACATTCACTCCTTACCCTGCAGAGTCGAGTAAACATGCAGTATCATGGTGTCAGAGTATATGCAGGCGACTTTTCCATAAACATCTTTAACCTTTATGCCCCAGCAAACCAGCTTCGACCTGATGCTTTACCAGATCGCATCAATAGTGAACCTACCCTCATACTTGGAGATTTTAATGCCAGACATAAGAATATTGGTGGGTCTATAACAAACACCAATGGAACTAAACTAGTGAAATTTCTAAATGAGCATGATAATGTTCGAATTGTAGGCACTATTGAGCCCACTCACATATATGGAGGCATACTAGATTTGTGCCTTGGTTTTAATACATCATATACGATGCATGACTCTGTCATAGTTGATGATCTTCTATCTGATCACTTCCCAAGACTCACAACTGTCAATCTTGATCATATCTCAAGCAACCAAGGAGCTAAATACAGAAGGAGGAAACTTATTCTCAACCCAGAACACAGAGAAAACTTTATTAACCACTTGGATCAATGGTATAAAGATTATGAGCCCACTGGCACACAAAAATTCAATGATGATCTAGTTACCACTATTGAGACTACTCACAGATCAAGTGGGCAGGAAAAGACAACATAAACCTTCCACTAGAAATGACAATAAAAACCAATGTAAATATTATAATGACCCACAGCTACGCAATCTAACACATGCAGCTAGGAGGATTGGTAAAGCATACCGTGAGTGTAGAACCCCAGACCTTCTCAGAACATTCCAAGCTGCACTAACAAATGCAAGAAATAGAAAGCAAGAACTTAGGCAACAGGAATGGGAACAATTCGTTAGTGGATTAAATAGGTCTATCCCTTTAAGTCAGGCATGGAAAGGTATAAATAAAATAACCAGGAAAAAGACTGGCAATGTTGCTCATCCCTTTCCACTTGAAAAAGCAAATGACCTCATAAATGACTGGTCCAAAATCTCCAGGCATGAAAACCTGCCATCTCATATTAGAGAAAACTTAAAGAGTGCTTCTGAAGAAATGTTGAAACTGATTAATTTTATGAGCCAAAATATTGATGAGAGTGATTGCCTCTTCACTGAGTATGAATTAGATAACGCATTAACTAAAGGTCGATCAACTGCTCCTGGAGAGGATGGTATAACCTATGATATTCTCAGATCTTTAAGGCACGTGCCTAATAATCCTTTGTTGGCACTGTATAATACCAGTTACATTGAGGGAGTTCTTCCTACTTCCTGGACCAATAGTCTCATTGTGCCTATCCCTAAGCCCCAACAGCCTGATACATTTAGACCGATCTCCTTAACTAGCTGTCTTTGTAAAATTTTTGAAAGAATGATACTTAACCCTTTCGGGGTCGGTGCCGTACTAGTACGTTTTACGAGCAGGGGTTGGTGCCGTACTAGTACGCCCAAATTCTAGCGGCCTCAATTTAAGCAGAAAACGTCTGGTAGGCATACATATGAAAGAATGGGTCTGTGTGGTCAGTGTGCGCAGTATAAAAAAAATCCTGCAGTACACACTGCATAATGAGAGAAAAAAAACTATGACCGTTTTTTTTATATTAAAACAGCGACTTTGCAGTCGATTTTCGTATGGTATATATTGATGTATTCTCGTTTTCTTGGTCTCATTTGATAGAATAGAAGATATATTACAGAAATAGAGATGATTTTGATTGGTATGACAATGACAAGTACCTTGAAATTGAGCTCAAAGTAGCAAAATTATTCGATTTTTGACGATGTTCAAGAGTAAACAAATCACACTATGCCTCCAATACACATCATCTGGCGAGTCTTATATTCATGCACAAGTGCTCTGATATTATTTGTACCATTTTTACAATGATGCAGTTGTATACATAACAGTAAATCTTCTATTTTCTGAGAATAAAAATTCAAAATGAAATGCAATAGTAATGGAACAGGGGCCTTGAGACGTGAATAATGAACAGAGAACATGTTATTTTAGTGCCAGGAATGTCTACCTTGTTTATTCTGGACCCTATTTTGAAATTGGCATCGTTTGAAATTTGTGTGAAATTGGAAAATTGCCATTTTGCAGGAGACCCCCAAAGGCAGATTTCGGGGATGCTTGCCGGGGTTTGGGGAATAGAATGAAGCCGCTGTAAAGATGGAGGACGAAAGAGATGTAAACCTCATCAATGGAGGACGAGTAGGAACCTCATGAAAGGCAGTAAGATGGGTAAGTCCCATTTCGCCCGGTCAAATTGCCAGCGTGGGCAATGAGAGGTGAGAAAACAGAGGGACTTAAGGATGATTGGGAAATGATCGCTCATATGTAAGTCCGGAGACAGACAGGTGAAGTCAGGACAGTTGATGAAGAGCAGATGGAAAGATCGATGCAGGAAAGAATGAGTTCGAGATCAAAATGGTAGGAGTACCCGTATTTAAAACATGGAGGGAAGAGAAGCAAGAAATGCCCAACTGAATGCCACGGAGTCACAGTGCGACCCTCCCCAGAGAAAGTGGTGAGTTAAAATCGCCAAGTAATAGAAGGGGTGGCGGTAAGGAAGAAACAGAAAATCAACATCTGGGATAGACAACCGAAGGGGAGAGATATAAAGAACAGAGTGTATACCACTTATTCAAGTGGATCGGGCTGCGTGTAATTGGAAGAAGGGACATAGAGCTGATGGTATGGAACACCCGTGCGTATAGAAAAGCACTTTCGTTAAAAGGGTTTCCCTCGAAAGGACCATGGGAAAATAACAAATTATAGCCTGAAAAGGGCCTGATAACAGTGGATTGTAATTTGGGCTTGCAAACAGACCCCAATAGGGAAAACTGGGGGACAACACCTGAAGCTCACCCTGTTACCCCTGAGGCCTCGATATTCCACTGCAAAAGCCATGATTTATGGGAGAAAGATATAAGTGGAAATGAGAGGAAGCTATGGACTAGGGTTAGAAAGTCCACGTGTGGGGGCAGCGGAAGACCTGTAATCAGAGAGGGAGGACGTTGTGAAGGAAGGGGGGTTGAGACGAAGAAGAGAGATGAGGAACCTCAGATGGAGTAGTGTCCATCATCGGGTCCAGGAATATATTCTGCAATAGCTTCCAGTGTTTCGGAAGTCAAAGATGCAGAATGTGGGACTAATTTGAAATGGAAGAAGAGTGAGCAACGATCGGGAGTCTATAGACTGTACTAAAGTAGAGGGCGAGGAGATAGAAGGGAAACTGTCGAAGGGCTTGGGAGGGACGGGGATGAAGGTAGATGAGGAGGAGGATGAACCCCCACACACGTTACAGAACTAGACGGAGGCGAAGAACCTGGCAGTAGGGATTTTTGCCGGGCTTATGAGAAGAATGGGCGCTGAGGTTTAGGTGAATGACGAGGACGTGTAGACTCAGAACTGTGCTAGTGAGTAGAGGAAGGAGTGTGGATAGTAAGGATGCCGAGTAGGGACCTTGGAACCAAGAACATCAAAGGATTCGAGACAGGGGTGACTGAGGATGAGGCGACCACAGAGGAAGCCGTGGAAGTTGGGACCTCAGAACGGCGACGTTTAGCAATGCGAGAATAGGAAATACGGGAAGTCTCCCTTGAAGGCGTAGATGAGACGGCCATAGCATATGAGAAGCCTTCGCCTCTTTGAGGCACGAGTTTCCTCATTCAGGTAAACCTGACAATGGCGAGAATATGATGGATGTGCCTCATGACAGTTAAGGCAAGAGGGAGGTAAAGTACAAAAAGACTGGCATGGTCGTCGGCACACAGACTGGGCATTCGGCCATGGACCGCAATATTTCGCTGGATGACCAAAACGCCAGCAGTTTCTACACTGCTGTGGTGTAGGGTCACCTTTCAAACTTAGAACTTTGACCTGCAATGTAGACCGAAGGTGGAGTTCATGGCAGTCAAACGTTAAATGAGCTATATTGCATGGAAAACGTCTTCGCCATTAGGGAGGGTAAAAGTGTCAACCTTAAGGATAGGAGTTCTGGAGTTCAAGTTGCTCTAAAATGTCTTCACCACATGTCTGGAAATTCCGTTGACAATGGTGGGGGTAAAATGACAGTACCACTACAAGAATTAAGAGAATGATGCTTGTCAATAGTGATAGGAATAGTATCTATGGTCGTAAGAAGGAAAGATCGCGAGCTTGGCCAGCATTCTGGACCAGGGATGATGGAGTGCCGCTCTTGAGAGCGTGAAAAGAGATATCTTTGCCTACATGGCGTAGGAGAGCTTTACCAATACTATGATCGGAAAGATAGGTAGTTGGAGTAGTCGGTCTGAGAGTAAAAAACTTGTCCATTAAGAGTGTGAAACAAAGTATCTAAGGAAGTGCGCGACGTGCTGGTCGTTTCTGAGATGAACGAGAAGGAAGAGTCGAATCTGTCATGTAAGGGTCGTGGTCGTTTGGATGTGGGACTGGGGTGGTCCGATGGGAGACGGGCGAGCGATCGAAAATTGCCGCACCGTCGAGGAAGCCGGAATCAAGGTCAGAGAAGAGGAAGGTCAGATATGTCGAGAGGGCCGGTTGGAACCCGTACCTGAAGCAGGTGACGAGCCGGCACCAGCAAGGGGTACAGGGGTATTAGAGTTGTCCAAGAGTTGTCCGGGAATGAGGTAGGGTCAGAACTAGGTGCGGTATCAAGAAGGGCCCGGGGTATTGGGTTCATGGATTGGGTCAGCCATGGTTAGGTTACTTTTTTTTTATGTTTAAGAAAAAAAAAAGAAAAGAAAAAAAAAAAAAAAGAAAAAAAGGGGGAAAGTGGAGGAATAGCTCCTAGGAGGAATGAAGGGCGTAAATCCCCTCTGCGCCCAAGGACCTCAACACTGCAGTAGTGCAGATGCTGCATGGAACCCGGTTACCACCCTACCCTTCATGCCAGTAAACCAGCAATCCGGGATAGCAACCTCCCCATCCACCGAGCCACCTCGGCGGACAAAGAGAGGGCGGCCGGATATCCGCCATCAAAGCATACCACCTTCGCCACCACCCCCGGAACTGAAAGGTGGCCTCCAAAGATACACCCGCGCCCGAAAGATACCAGGTCACCCCGGGTGACCGGAGGGAATGGGACATCCCCAGGCGATCCAGATTCCACGGCAAACTACACCACCACTAAGGACCTCAACGGAATGGGATGGACCACGATACCCTTCCCCTACCTAGGAACTAGAATGCCTGTGGAGGGAAGCTCCCAGGTTAAAAATGGGAAGGAAATAAGGGAGGGATGAGGAGGAAGAGGAGGAAAGGGAAAAAAGGGAGGATGGGGAAAATGGGAAAAGGGAGGGATGATTGGGGGGTAATTAGGTTCGGTCTGAGGAAGAAGACCAAAAGGTTCAATTCCTCAGACCAAGAGCCTCTTCACCCCAGCAAGGAGCCCCCCTTGAAGAGGTTGCTTCTAGGTAAAGGTTCGGATTCGTGTTTTTTTATAACTTCAAGCTTGTTTCATTTAGGACCTGGTTAATTTGATTCGACAGGATGTTTCTGTTAATGAAGTTGTATTGGGTGAAGACACCTCATAAGTGCTGGTCAGGAGCCCAGCGCATACATGTCTGTACTCCCATTATGTTGTGATCCGAGTGTATTGTCGTTGATACTGTTATATTTCGTACCAGATCATTGTTAGTGAAGATGAGGTCAAGTGCATTTTCCAGTCTTGTTGGCTCTACTATTTCCTAACTTAAGGTGAATTTGTAGCAGAGATTTAATAACTCATGCGTGTGAATTTTCATCTGAGATGCTGCTGCCTCCTGGGGTGACCTAAAACATTATTTGCCATATTCTTCCATTTTAGGTGTTTTAAGTTGAAATCATCCAGTAGCAAGATGTTTCGAGCTGGGTTGAGTGAATGTCCAGACAGTGGTCAATTTTCAAATGCTGTTCCTTGAATTGATAGAAAGTTGCATCGGCTTGTATTCAACCACAATGACAAGAGTTTGGCTTTCAATCATTACTTCCAAAACTTCAAATATATTATTTGTGGTGTACAGTTATTCAGAGCAAATACAGTCATCTTTTTTTTGAAGCTTCTGTATATACAACCACCTAGACACCCAACAGTTGTACAAGCCAGGGCAGCAGGGGTTAGAGCAGGTCACTCCTGCCTCTCACAACTACTGGACCACTATGACGTGGTCTTGTATGGTCGCTCCTGCCTCTCACAACTACTGGACCACTATGCCGTGGTCTTGTATGGTCGTTCCTGCCTCTCAACTACTGGACCACTATGCCGTGGTCTTGTATGGTCGTTCCTGCCTCTCAACTACTGGACCACTATGACGTGGTCTTCAAATTCAAATTCTTTATTTCATGTAATGCAAGGTGGGGGGGTACTTACAGTTATACATTAAAGTTGATATTACAAGATGGCCAATAATATGCCTAGGTATGCCTAGGCTTTTCAGGCAGTCTTATGATAGGTCTTACTCAATAGCTACACAATGATTATACAGGTAGTAAGGTTAGGTAATTGTAGTGATTAATTAGGTTTACAAAATTTAGGTACTGGAATTTAAACATTGAGAATTTAACAATTAGTATAAGAAGTTAGCAATTAGTTAATATATTAATGATAAAAGGTGATGTATTGGAGTGTCTTAGGCAAACTTATGACTAGCTTAAGTATTATGAAGCAATAGTTGTATTAGAATTTTGGTTAGAACTGCAAATTAAGCGGAATCACAGATATCAAGTGTATTTTGCTGTGGATATGTGCAAGATAAAGTAGTTTTCATGTGGTTAGCTACCGGTTGGGTGCATAAGTGAGATAAGATGTTTTTTAACGGTGCTTTGAAATGGAGGTTGGTCTGCAGTTCTAGAGTTTTGGCAGGGAGTTCCAGATTTTTAGGCCTTTATGCGCATTGAATTTTTTTATAGATTTATCGGACACAGGGAATGTCAAAGAGATGTTT
>WNWK01041684.1:0-16334 GCA_009830355.1 Cherax destructor | reverse complement strand
GTGTGTGTGTATGTGTGTGAACTCATCGATATGTGGTTGCAAGGGTCGAGGTTCAGCTCCTGGACCAGCCTCTTCGCTGGCTTCTACTGGGTTCACTCTCTCCTGGCTTCTACCACTCTACTGTCAGGTGGTTCCTGGCTTCTACCACTCTACTGTCAGGTGGTTCCTGGCTTCTACCACTCTACTGTCAGGTGGTTCCTGGCTTCTACCACTCTACTGTCAGGTGGTTCCTGGCTTCTACCACTCTACTGTCAGGTGGTTCCTGGCTTCTACCACTCTACTGTCAGGTGGTTCCTGGCTTCTACCACTCTACTGTCAGGTGGTTCCTGGCTTCTACCACTCTACTGTCAGGTGATTCCGCTGCTTGACGAAAAAACTGAATACACAAATAACCCGCACATAGAAGAGAGGAGCTTACGACGACGTTTCGGTCCAACTTGGACCATTTACAGAGGTCTCACACTAACAAAAAGTAGGGAAGGAGAGGGTTTATATAGGCAGTGTAACTTTGTTGCTGCTTTATTGCTGCTTCATTGTTGTTGCTGCTTTATTGCTGCTTCATTGTTGTTGTTGCTTTATTGCTGCTTCATTGTTGTTGCTGCTTTATTGCTGCTTCATTGTTGTTGCTGCTTTATTGTTGCTTCATTGTTGTTGCTGTTTTATTGCTGCTTCATTGTTGTTGCTGCTTTATTGCTGTTTCATTGTTGTTGCTGCTTTATTGCTGCTTCATTGTTGTTGCTGCTTTATTGCTGTTTCATTGTTGTTGCTGCTTTATTGCTGTTTCATTGTTGTTGCTGATTTATTGCTGCTTCATCGTTGTTGCTGCTATATTGCTGCTTCATTGTTGTTGCTGCTTTATTGATGTTGCTGCTTCATTGTTGTTGCTGCTTTATTGATGTTGCTGCTTTATTGATGTTTCTGCTTTATTGATGTTGCTGTTTCATTGTTGTTGTTGTTGCTTTATTGCTGCTTCATTGTTGTTGCTGCTTTATTGCTGTTTCATTGTTGTTGCTGCTTTATTGCTGCTTCATTGTTGTTGCTGCTTTATTGCTGCTTCATCGTTGTTGCTGCTATATTGCTGCTTCATTGTTGTTGCTGCTATATTGATGTTGCTGCTTCATTGTTGTTGCTGCTTTATTGATGTTGCTGCTTTATTGATGTTGCTGCTTTATTGATGTTGCTGCTTTATTGATGTTGCTGTTTCATTGTTGTTGTTGCTTTATTGCTGTTTCATTGTTGTTGTTTTATTGGTTTCATTGTTGTTGTTGCTTTATTGCTGCTTCATTGTTGTTGTTGTTGCTTTATTGCTGCTTCATTGTTGTTGTTGCTTTATTGGTGTTGCTGCTTCATTGTTGTTGTTGCTTTATTGCTGCTTCATTGTTCTTGCTGCCTTCACTGCTGTTTCATTGTTGCTGCTGCCTTCACTGCTGTTTCCTTGTTGCTTCCTTTATTGCTGCTTCAAATGTTGTTGCTGCCTTCACTGCTGTTTTATTGATGTTGCTGCCTTCTCTGGTTCCTTGTGTAATACCTGGTTCATCACAAGTTATTTCTGGTGGTGGTTTATTTGTCAGGAAACAGGACAAGTGTTTCCTGACGTGGGTCTTAGTCATGATACCAGCAGCTGGAGCTTTAGGTCATTTGACCGAGGCTGCTGACAAGGGTCAAAGTCAAATGATAACTTATTACTGGACAAGACTAACCATTATCCTGTTGTACTATATACTGCCCTTTCGGGCACTTCAAAACTTTTATTGGTAATTCTATATATATGCACATATTAAATAACTTCTTCTTCTTCTTTTGATTCGCCAGGACTCTCCCGGCCCGGGCCTTGTCCAAGTGGTGGCCCGGCCTTGGTTCCCTTTCTCGGGAGTATCTCAGACTAAAGTCTGCCATGGGAGGAGTAGCTGGCAGACCATTGAGGTCTAGCATCTATCTACCTCCATGCAACGTGCTGGTGGGGAATGTGGCTAGGCCTGGGGCCAGTTTTTTTTACATTTTATTGGTTTTAAACAGAATTACAAAACATATCCATAAATAACTGTGAAAGCAATCACTAAAGCAAATAATTACAAAATCAATACAAAACATACAGATAATCAATCTCCAGTAAAACAATTAAAGAACAATAAAGTCCCTATCCCCGCCAATCACTATGTGCATACAATTATATGCACCTATTACATTTAACCAGAATCATTATCCAACAACCTACTTATGACCCTATTACATCAGGATGGATGTACAATATATAAAACAGATAGCGTAAATCACCACTGTATCCTGTCCCGTGTACCACATATCTGTCCACTCCAATATGATAAGAGCTCCAAGCCATTACCACTCCACATCCACTGGTACAGTAATGTCGTACACCAAACAATGTACATTTCTCACAAATTACTATAGTATTCCACACACAGGCACAATATATATTATACTCAATCATACAGATAACATGCACTCCACGTATACCCACTCACGCCCTAAACTTGATACCACAAGTACCACCTGTCCTATTCATTATTAAAACCGTTCCACTGCTCATGACAAGTCAATCCTTGTCATCTCTGAGTACAACTACGAAAAATATATAAAAAATACACCAAATTCATGTGACAGTAACCAAACATTTTACCGTCCTCTAACATCACCAAGTCTTGAATCTGCCTGAAGGCCACAGACCCATCAACCAGGTTTCAGTACCTCAGACCATACACAAACTTCAATAATAACACTCCACATCAACACACTTAAACCATAACTGAACACCCAGCACTGAACAGGACAAACCCTTACTCTTCCCCAATTACAACACCCCCCCTTTAATAACCCACACACCCAAATCCACATCCCCACTCGATCACACAACATACACACCCAAACCCATCTGTCTCCCGTCACCCAGTATAAAGGTCATCCGTCCCCACCCACCAAACCGCCCCCCCAACCGTACCAACTTCAGTCAATCACAAGCAACATCCAGGCCATACCAAAGCCACAACCATACATTCCCAAGCAAGTCCAGAGCCAAGCCCCCTTAAACTCCTACAAACCCACTTAATAACTCTCCCACCCGGAAATTCCTATAAGCCGAACTAAAATCCTTATCCCAATCCCTCCCATACACCTGCCTGTTTCTACATTTCGTACGGTACATTAAAGCAGCCAATGCCCTAATTCTTTCCCTTATTCCCACCTCCCTCAATCTCCATGACCCACACACGAAATCAACCAAACAATGCATTAGGCCTCTCCTAACCCTGTCATCCAATCCTCCCAAGTCCAGGAACAGTGCCCTCAACAACTGTATCCCACCTCCCCCAAGTTTGCATACCACCCCCCTATCCACTCCCGCACCGGCCCCAAAGCTTCACAGAAATATATCCCATGCAAGACAGTTTCCAACATACCACACCTCTCACACCTGCCCTCCTGTACCAACCCTATACTGAATAATACCGCCCTTGACGCTACCGCCCCATGTAAAAATCTGTACATCTGTTCACGATCTCTTGCACGTAACCTAAGTCCTCGAAAACCCCTCCATATCCGAACCCAATCATATACTGGAAAAACCGCTGCACCCTCTACAACCTTAGCCTCAACACCAAGACTCATCATCCTATTCACCTTCATTTTATGCGGTTCCTTAATTACCAATAAATTCCTCAACAAATCTCTACAGTAATCTAACTCCTTTCCCCCCACCATTCACTCATCTCCCTCAATACACCCCCACCCCACCCTCCTCCTTTCCCCCAAGCCCCTCTCCTCACCAAGCACCGTCTCACATACATACACACCAGTCTCCGCTCCAACCAAATTAAACCCAAACCACCCATCCCTACCCCGTTCCTAACAATTTCCTTCCGCAACCAATTCCTCCCATTCGCCCAGATATACTT
This sequence comes from Cherax destructor, assembly GCA_009830355.1. Classification (NCBI taxonomy): domain Eukaryota; kingdom Metazoa; phylum Arthropoda; class Malacostraca; order Decapoda; family Parastacidae; genus Cherax; species Cherax destructor. Next base: position 12,426 of record WNWK01041684.1, on the reverse strand, counting down.
GAACACTCGACGCTCCAACTCTTTCACATCCACCTGCAACAGTGGGTACACACCAGCAACATACCAAATCCTACTGTAGACCAATGTATTGACAGCAAGTACCCTCTGTCGCAAAGTGAGATCACTCGGCCTCCATGCAGACATACACAACTTCGCCCTTTGCACCACTCGACCTGAATTCACCTCTCTTGTCTGATGCCTATCCCTCATGTATACAATTCCACAGATAGTGATGCTATCCACCACGAACCACCCATACCCTGACCCAAGATCCCCCACCCAGGATCCTACCTCCAACATTTTCGACTTTGCACCATTCACGCTCATCCCAGTGGCCTCACAAAAAGTCCTTAAACACCTCCGAACCGTCTCAAAACCAACCACATTCTTTAAGAGCACTGTGGTGTCATCTACATAACCCACGACACCCTCTATCCCGCCGCCCCCTCCCTGTACCCCACCGTCCACTAATCTATAGAATGGATCTTGCACGCATGCAAGAGAATCTGCGACAGGGGACAACCCTGTCGCAGACCCTATCCATCTCCACCACACCCCCAAGCCTGCTATTCACCTGTATTCTAACGCAAGCACCTACATATAATGCCCGAACCCAATCCACTACCTCCTCCCCGAAATCCTGTCTCCTCATCACCTCAAACAACACCTCACGTTCCACACTGTCATATGCCCCTTTCCAGTCCAAAGCTAAGATGCCTCCCCCTACCACTATCTAAAACCCCTTAATCCTCTCATGTCCCTTAAGCACCCTCTGCGGATCCCCCTGCCCCCTGCAATCACCTTCTCAAGCACCCTTTTCAATCTATTTCCCAATATTTTTGCAAAGATCTTATAGTCTGCATTCATGAGCATCCTGTAATTACTCAACATATTACCTACCTTTCCCTTTTTCACCAAGACCATTACACCCATCCCCATCCCTTTCCCCATCCTCCTATCCCTCTTCATCCGATTCATCACTTCCACCACACAATCTCTCATACTATCCCAGTGTTCCCTATAAAACTCATTTGCCAACCCATCTATTCCAGGAGCTTTGCCTTTACTAAGCCCACTCACTGCCTCCCATACCTCCTCTTCGCTGATTACCCCCCCCCATGGAAAAATAAACACATAAGCAGTATAATGTGATCCTTTATTGACAACGTTTCGCCCATGCAGTGGGCTTTATCGAGTCACAGACAGATCTACCTGGAAAATGAGCAACATGGAGATATATATAGGGTACAGTCAGGTGGAGAATGCTGGGTCAGGTGGAGAAAGCTGCATGTGAGTCTTAAAAGTAGTGTGATAGTTAAAAACATAGTGTGACTTAAAGGACCTGCAGTGTACCATTCTTGAGTTCTAGGTGGGATAGCGTTGAAGAAGTTTCTTGGCAATAGGTTCAGCTATGTTGTAGAAGCCGTTGTTCTGGTTGAAGTTGTTGGATATACAGATGAGTGATGATTCTAGGATTCTTCGGTATTGCGTGTTGTCTTCTTTGGCGATGAGTCTTGCATTTCTGTAGTTGATTAAATGGTTGTGTAAATTTCGGTGTTGAACACAGGCATTTCTTGAGTCGTCAGATCTGCCTGCGTACTGGTGTTCTGAAATGCGTGTTTGTAGGTCTCTGGATGTTTTGCCAACGTATAATTTGCTGCAGCCATTACAAGGGATTGTGTATACCCCTGCCGTGGATTGAAGCTTTTCCTGTCTGTTACTGGTAATGTCCTTGATGGTGGTGGATGTGGAGGTGGATACTCGGAATGAGGTCTTAGAAAAAATGTTGGAAACTTGTTTGGAAATGGAGTTGGTGGGAAGAACTATGTATCTCTTCTCATCAGTGTCTTCTCTGGGTGTGTTGAAGATGTTTAATGCCCGTCGTCTGCAGTCTCTAATGAAGTGACGAGAATAGTGAAGTTTGTAAAAAACTTGTTCAATGAGGGAGCATTCTTCTTCAAGGAACTCACTGCTGCAGATTCTGAGTGCGCGCAGGAAAAAGCCTATAATTACACCACGTTTAATTTTGGTGTCGTGGTGAGAGTAGAAGTGGAGAAGATCATGTTGATTGGTAGGTTTTCGATAGACTTTAAAACGAAGTTCATGGTCATCTTTGCAGAGAAGAACATCAAGGAAAGGAAGAGTGTTGTCGACTTCTTCTTCTAGTGTAAACTGGATTGATGGCTCAACCTGGTTGAGTTCGTGTTGGAGAGCTTGAACGTTGAAGCGTCTGGGAGTTATGATGAGAATGTCGTCAACATAACGAAGCCAGGTGACAGAAGAGGGAATAATAGTGGAAAATCGCTCGGCTTCCCACAATACCCTCAATACCCTCTGTAAGAATATTACAAGCCTTCAACTCCACATCCACACTACTCAGGTACCTCTGAAACCACTTGTCCACGTACACCCCTATCGCCTCTGTTCCTCTAATATTCATTCCCGGCTCATAACCATCTGCACTTTCCTCTACTTCCATATATTCCATTGTCCTTCTCTCCCTACTCACTCTACATTGACCTAACACATATTTTGAGGGTTTATCCCCCCACAAAACATCATCTATACCCGCCTTCATCCTACACGCCCCAAACCTCTCATTCTGTATTTCTATCAACCTATTCTTCAATTCCCTAATCTCCCCCGTAACTGCATATCCCCCTCTTACATAACAACTCTGTAGCAGGCCTTCTAAATATCTTTGCATTCCATATCGCCTCCTCCTTTCCCAATCTCTGATAAAACATTCATATGCGTGGTTTTCCCACCGACACCCACCAACCCACCAAATCTTCCTCCCGACGCCCTCGTTCCCATAACCTACCCCACCATCCGCAAACTCAACCCTTTTATCCTCACCCGATAACAACCTAACATTCAATTTCCAATATCCCTATACCACTTAGCTACTCCTGACCAATCTACCTCAGCCAACACCCCCTGTGATCAGAAAACCCACATCCAAATAACTAATCCTACCCACCACAACAGACCCGGAAACATAAATCCTATCTAACCCTAGCCCCATAACCCTCCTAACAAAAGTATGCTCCCGGAACCCCTACCCCAACTACATCCCCAACCCCGCACTTCTTAATAAATCCCTCAGTTCAACCAACACACACCGCCCCCTAGGCTCAACATCCTCTCCCGAATTATGCAGTTAAAATCCCCCAACTATCGACACCCCAGGTAAACCCTGAAAGCATATATCATTACATCCCTTACAAATTCCACCTTCACCTTCCTTGAATGTTCTGCCGGCATGTATACACCCATGAAACATACCCGCACTCCACCCCACTCCCTCTACTCCTCACTATCCGACCCCTCCCCCACACTCTTCCCAAGCATATAATTTAAAAGGGCTAGAGTCTGCGACTGCTACCGCCACCCCACCCTTTAATTTCCCCGATGAACCAGCATACACCTTATATCCCTTGAACTGCAACTCGCTTCCACACCGAAAATTATGTTCTTGTAAAAAGACTACATTCACACCATACCTCCTCAATGTGCATTCTACCCATGCCCTTTTAATTTCCTCCCGCAGACCATTTACGTTTAATGTTAGACACTTGAAAACAATTGTGAGGGTTTGCCCTTAGGCCGCGGTGGAGGCTGCGAGACCGCCTTCCCTTTACCTCCTGTTTTACTCAACTGCCTCCCACCCTTGACCTTTTCTCTATCATGCAAAACTCCCAGGTCCTTTCTCGCCACCTCCACCATCGACTTTTACCTGTCCTCTGTGCTGGGGTCAATACATCTTCACTATCACTCACTGTGCCCGACCGCTTCTCGATCCAGGCACCGCTTCCATACTATCATCCCTCTCGTCGCTCTCTTGCCGATGCACCTCAACCGATACATGCTCTCTGACTAAAGACTGCTGCTCAACACTGCTACTCACCAACTCATCCACCACACTCACTGCCGCATCCAAACCTTCCATGCCTCCACACTAAGTACTGGCAATGGGTCGTCCAATATCTCCCGTAATACCTCCTCCAAAGGAGAATCCTCGCCGTTGCCTGGGTGCATCTCGCCACCAGCAGAAGCCTCCTGTACAGACACCTTTGGCAACGTATGACACACCTGCGATCCATCAACAATCTCACTCCATAATCTAGTTCCGGCCTCCTTAGCGTCCACCGGATCTTGCACAACCTCGTGCGTCCTTACTTCCAGGTCTCGTCGTCCAGTATCCACCGTTGTCCGTCCTCGCATGCAGTCAGCAGCCACATGCTCGTATGCCCCGCACAACCTGCAGGTCCTTCGCTGTCCCATGTACGTCACGTATAGCTGAGTCCTAAATTCTGGCAGTACGACGTAAGATGGAATCGGCCTGCGTAATGTCATTTTCAGTGAGTATGTCCCATCAAAAATGCCCACCATCGGACCCTCGCTCCACTTCCCGGGCATGGCAGCATGCACAATGCCGTAAGCTCCAAATACTTGGCTGATGTCCACTGAGTCCGATTCAGACGGCACATTCTTAACCCTGATCCAAGTGTAAGTATGCGACACGTCCTTCAGTCGCACTTGTAGGCCAGAATGTACCGTATAGACTCTGTCTTGATGGCGGTCGACAGTCCTTTCGTACACCTCAGCCATTAAGAGTTTTACAAAACTCTATTAACGCCGTTGAGCGCCACGCCATACAAATCTGTAGTCTCCAAACCATAAACGTCTCTTAATATGTTTGGCAGAACTGTAGCCGCAGTAGCCGGTTGCAAAGACCCTGTCACCATATCTATACAGACTGTGTTAATCCTGCGTCTGCTCGCCGTCGCCATGTTTACAGAAAATGAAGTTGTCGTTGCTCACCGCTAGGTGGCAGCCCAGGGAACAGCACACCCGCACCCGTCAAGAGCTGGGTGGCCAATGTTAAACCAGTGTGGGTATTACCCAGTGTGGGTATATACCAGTCCGAGTACTATATAGTTATGTATCACTGTGTATATACCAATATGTATATCAGTGTGTATACAATTATACTTTATTTTAATCAATGTTTTAGATACGAAAGAATTCTTGACTAGTAATATGCGGCTGAAATGCAGCATTAATGACCATCGTGCAGTAGATAGGATTTAAACCCAACACATCAACCTTTTTTTTTTCCTAAATCATTCATTAAAAAAATAAAAATCAACTTGTTAGGGTCATAAGATGCCTGTGGAATGCAAGGGGAATCAGGCTTGATCCGAGGAAAAGGAGTAACTCCATTTCCTCGGATCAACGGTAATTAACCTAAAAAAAAAGTTCTCTTTTTTATATGTGGACCTTTTTTTTCGTAACGTAATGATTGTTAGGATTCACTGTGGTGCTCCTGCCTCGAGTCTCATCTTGCAACTTATTAGATTACCTCCTAGTGGGCCTTGTCGTACCTGGTCGTGAAATTATGTATGAAGCCTGTCTCCACCACTTAAGAGGTCATTATACTTGTCAACTACCCTGACACTGAAGATCATTATACTCATGGGGAAGCGCTAAATACGTCGGGGTCCTATAACCCCTGAAGGAATGGGAGATATTCAGGTTCGATCCAAGGAAGGGAGCACAGGTTCACTTCCTTAGATCAGGAGCCTCACGGGCATCAACGAACCTCCATTGAGGCCGAGACTGAATCCTTTAGACTAAGCGCTAAACCCAAAAGGGTTATCCACAGCCGAGACTGAAGAAATAATTCCTGACATCCCTGAGTCCCAGGTGTCTGACACGGGTCTGTCAGAAGACCACCCATAACTATATAACAATTCGCTGAGATTGCTTTTGTATACCAATAACATATATATATTATATATATATATATATATATATATATATATATATATATATGTAAATCCCATTTTAATATTTGATATTACTCTTCCGAGTGTCTAAAAATTATAATATAAAGAGTAAAGACCCAGCTGGTAAATTAAAAAATTAAAAAAAATTGTACCTAGTAGAATGTTTTTGTTTTAAAAATACAAAATGAAAATTACTATGTAAGTTATTTATATAATCTGATCAATTACAATTTTTTTAATAATATCTACATCAAAAATAATATTTCCAAATTATTTTATAAGAAATTGCAGGAAAAGTTAAATAGAAAAGTATTTTAAAAATTACCTTAAAATTTCATGCATACACCAGATACATTCCAAGGTAGGTAGTGTGTGTGAACTCATCGATAAGTGGTTGCAAGGGTCGAGGTTCAGCTCCTGGACCAGCTTCTTCGCTGGCTACTACTGGCTTCACTCTCTCCTTGCTTCTACCACTCTACTGTCAGGTGGTTCCTGGCTTCTACCACTCTACCGTCAGGTGGTTCCTGGCTTCTACCACTCTACTGTCAGGTGGTTCCTGAGCTCTACCACTCTACTGTCAGGTGGTTCCTGGCTTCTACCACTCTACTGTCAGGTGGTTCCTGGCTCTCCCCTCTACTGTCAGGTGGTTCCTGGCTTCTACCCCTCTACTGTCAGGTGGTTCCTGGCTTCTACCACTCTACTGTCAGGTGGTTCCCGGCTTCTACCACTCTACTGTCAGGTGGTTCCTGGCTTCTACACTCTACTGTCAGGTGGTTCCTGGTTCTACCACTCTACTGTCAGGTGGTTCCTGGCTTCTACCCTTCTGTCAGGTGGTTCCTGGCTTCTACCACTCTACTGTCAGGTGGTTCCTGGCTTCTACCACTCTACCGTCAGGTGGTTCCTGGCTTCTACCATCTACTGTCCCGGTGGTTCCTGGCTTCTACCCCCTACTGTCAGGTGGTTCCTGGCTTCTACCACTCTACTGTCAGGTGGTTCCTGGCTTCTACCACTCTACTGTCGGTGGTTCCCGGCTTCTACCACTCTACTGTCAGGTGGTTCCTGGCTTCTACCACTCTCTGTCAGGTGGTTCCTGGCTTCTACCACTCTACTGTCAGGTGGTTCCCGGCTTACCACTCTACTGTCAGGTGGTTCCTGGCTTCTACCACTCTACTGTCAGGTGGTTCCTGGCTTCTACCACTCTACTGTCAGGTGGTTCCTGGCTTCTACCACTCTACTGTCAGGTGGTTCTGGCTTCTACCACTCTACTGTCAGGTGGTTCTGGCTTCTACCACTCTACTGTCAGGTGGTTCCTGGCTTCTACCACTCTACTGTCAGGTGGTTCCTGGCTTCTACTACTCTACTGTCAGGTGGTTCCGCTGCTTGATTAAAAAACTGAAAACTTCGTAACAACGCTGTAACTCGTTTGTGTTTTCAACTTCCAGTTGTGCCCTCGTCTTCTTGTTACTAGTCTCTCGAACAATTTGTCCTTGTTCACCATATCAGTTTGTCAGTATTTTGTACGTTATCATATTCCCCTAATCCTACCTTCCTCTGATGTCCTCAGATTAAGTTCCATTAATGTCTCTTCCTTGGACATACCAGTCAGCTCAGCGACTAGTCTCCTTGCAAACCTTTGCACTTTTTCCAGTTTCATAAAATGTTTGACCAAATTTGTATACCATATAGGTTAAGGAAGATTCGTCAGGAAACATGACGAGTGTTTCTTGACTTGCTGCAGTATTATTCGGTTGATGAATATCCGTCTCAGGCGATATGCTCTTTACATTCATCACCCCTCCCGTCCTCCTTGAGTGAGATTTGCAGTCATTTAACATCACGATTTCTGACGTATTAGACCTTATGATATCTGCCTCCTCATGACATTTACCTCCACCACTGCCTCATCCAAATCAATGAGGAGGAGTTGTTGATTCACCGGGAAATCTCCCGGCCCGGGTCTTTACCAGGTGGCGACCCGGCTCCGGCTCCCTGGCGTGGGAGTAGCAGAGACCGAAGTCTCCATGGGAGGGGGTACCCCTCAGCGGTGGACCAACTGGTCCCAGGCCTAGCCATATTCGCCCACAAGCACGAGGCAGGTAGGTAGCTAGTTGCAGGCCCCTCTGGTCTGCCACCTTCCCCGCCCCAAGGAGGCTGACGGAAGGGCAGGCCTTGCGAGCCGCAGATGGTAGCAAGCTCCAGCCTTGGCACCTACCCTGCCCTAGAAGGGCTGGGCATGATGATCGACGCAAATCAATGAGCCTTTTAACTAAAGAAATACTTCCTTACATCCCCATGGCTTACATTTGTCTTCAGCTTCCACCTATATACCTTTGAAAGTGGTCATTTTAATGCAATATTTCTAATCTCTGTTCTATAAATTCTACTAAAGATCATTTTCCTCTTTTGGATTAAAGGTATACAATACAGATAAGTTTATAAATAAGACACTTATTCTACGCCGTGATTTCTTATTGTTGATGAATGAGACATTTGTGTAACATTTGGAAATTTTTATTGATGAAACGTTTCGCCCGCCAGTGTCTTCTTCAAACCTTATTGTAGGGATACTTTGTTCCTCATATCTGTTTCATGTCCAGCTATTACAATTAAAAGAAACTGTTGTACAGACAATACGTCTCTATAATAAACATAACTAGGTGTTGCCCAAGTCTTATTCATCATAACTAGGTGTTGCCCAAGTCTTATTCATCAGTTTATTACTATTATGTACCTTTGATCTAAGACTGTCTGTTATTTAATATAGTGTCTTTATATACTATATGAAATATTTATCTGTATTTGAACACTATGTTGCTGAGGATGTTGTTATAGCACTTGTTGTAGTTATTGTTGCTGCTGCTGTTATTAAGTGTTATTGCTGCTGCTGTTATTAAGTGTTGTTGCTGCTGCTGTTATTAAGTGTTGTTGCTGCTGCTGTTATTAAGTGCTGTTGCTGATGCTGTTATTAAGTGCTGTTGCTGATGCTGTTATTAATTGTTGCTGCTGTTTTTATTCATGTTGCTGCACTTTATGTTGCTGCTGTTTGTGCTGGTTATTGGGAGTTTGAAGTCTATCAGCTACTCTAGGGTCATGAAGGCTGCATGTAACTTGATTACCCCCAGTCAAGAATACTACTGTAATTCCTTAATTAGGAATTACAGTGTATATACACAGACGTACACATCTATTCTGGTGACTTGTCTGCACGAGAATAGGTTAAAGTTGCCTGTGTTTATCAAGGCCAAGTAGATCTACTGCTATCCTGTTATGTTCTTTAAGGAATGTTACATTTGTTTGGGTTCAGATTGGCAGCGGAAGTAGAAAAGTCCACAAGTCTCCTGGGTCACTGAAAAGGTCAGAGGTCATTCCCAAGGGTGCCAATCGGGTGTGTAGCTATGGTCAGTGGCACACGTGGATGCCACCTGGCTCCGAGGGTGGTGTAGGGGGATGGCACTACACACCGCCAGCGTCACACCAACATTCATGGACACGTTCTTATTCTAAAACAATATTAGCTGATGTTTTCCTCAATGTTAGACCATTGACGTTTCCCATATTCTTTCAAAATGTTTTTTAAGTCAGATTAAATCAATTTAGTTTGGATTAGGCTGGGTTATGTAAACTTGTAAAAACATGTTAAAAACGAATAAGGAAATAAGAAAAACGCGTGATACATCTGGCATTAAAATAGCCAAGAAAAAATATGACGTGGAATGGTTGATATTTATCATTGATAGTGCCAGAATGGTTGACATTTATCATTGATAGTGCCAGAATGATTGACATTTATCATTGATAGTGCCAGAACTGATTTTATCTTCCCCTTCCTTGGATTTAATTTGAATGTCTCCTGTTCCACACCCTCTATATGACCCATACTGACCTAGCACTTTCTCTGATTACATGAAAACTTTAAGATCTGGTTCCTATAATAAAATGGATGAAACATTTTTTAAGTTCAGGCTGTGTGGATGCAAATTTAGTTGGATTCTGTGCATTATCTGGGGAATGCCTCTACAGATCAGCTTTAAACTTTTAGTATTGATGTTTTTACCTCTAATAAAGTTTTGCTTTGATTTTAGACTGTGCAAGTTTATTATGCTATATTTTAATTAAATGGATTTCTATGATATAATTGGAGAAACTCTCTTCTGATTAGAAATATATCAGTGTCTAACTTTATTGGATTATCCCATGTTAAATCTACTTAATATATACTTCTATGTGCACAGATCATCTGTGCGCCCCTTAAGTAATTTCTGGTGGTGGTTTATTTGTCAGGAAACAGGACAAGTGTTTCCTGACGCGGGTCTTAGTCATGATACCAGCAGCTGGAGCTTAGGTCATTTGACCGAGGCTGCTGACAAGGGTCAAAGTCAAATGATAACTTATTACTGGACATGACTAACCATTATCCTGTTGTATTATATAATGCCCTTTCGGGCACTTCAAAATTTTTATTTATACATCTATAGATTTAAAAGACAGTTTAATAATGAGGTGGTGGAGGTGTTGATTCACCGGGAATTCTCCAGGCCCGGGTCTTTACCAGATGGCGACCCGCTCCGGCTCCTGCTGGGAGTAGTCAGAACGAAGTCTCCCATGGAGAAGGTACTCTCTAGCGGTGGGACCAACTGGTCCCAGGCCTAGCCATGTTCGCCCACAAGCACGTAGGTAGATAGTTGCTAGGCCCTCTGGTCTGCCACCTTCCCCGCCCCAAGGAGGCTGACGGGAAGGGCAGGGCAAGCTCCAGCCTTGGCACCTACCCTGCCCTAGAAGGGCATGGCATAGTGAGCGACCTTTAATAATGACGTAAATTTCAAAACCTAATTAAACCTTTTTAAAGGAAAATTACAACAAAAATTTTTTATGCAAAATATTGGTATGGTTTTAATATAAATTATTGTTAATCAGTCTATAATAATAATTATTTTCTTAAATGTCAATTAAAACTATCGTTTTAAAAGTTAATTAAGAAAAAAATATAAAATACTTAGATGTGTATTCTTTCTTTCTTCGAAATTACACGTAAACTATTCTAAATTATTTTAGCAGTGTAAAGGATAATTAGAGTTTCTTTAATATTATTATTAAGTTTAGGTTTAAGACCAGCAAATTAAGGTCTATAATAATTTAACGAATAATTATTATTTACAGTTTATACGTATATATTTGTTAATGGAAGATGTGTTGTTAAGGAGATATCTCTCGGTCACTTATATTATTTCCAGGTTACAAAACAGTTTGATGGTCATTAAAAAAATTGCTCAAAATGTGTTTTAGAGAGAGTATAGAAAAACACATGAACAAAGACAAGGACATAATTATTAAAGAATTCGGTGCTGGAACCCTGGTCACTTCTTATACATTATCCGCTATATACTGTCTTTATTAACCTCTGTATATAAGAAGTGATCAAGGTCCCAGGAGCGACACGTTTCGTAATAAATATGTGGCAGTGTTGGCTGACGTTGTCATTCTACAGCAATTTGTGGGTATGTATTACCCAGTGTGGGTATTACCCAGTGTGGGTATGTATTACCCAGTGTGGGTATGTATTACCCAGTGTGGGTATGTATTACCCAGTGTGGGTATGTATTACCCAGTGTGGGTATGTATTACCCAGTGTGGGTATGTATTACCCAGTGTGGGTATGTATTACCCAGTGTGGATATTACCCAGTGTGGGTATGTATTACCCAGTGTGGGTATTACCCAGTGTGGGTATTACCCAGTGTGGGTATGTATTACCCAGTGTGGGTATGTATTACCCAGTGTGGGTATGTATTACCCAGTGTGGGTATGTATTACCCAGTGTGGGTATGTATTACCCAGTGTGGGTATGTATTACCCAGTGTGGGTATGTATTACCCAGTGTGGGTATGTATTACCCAGTGTGTGTATATACCAGTCTGGGTATAGAGTTATGTATCACTGTGTATATACCAATATGTATATCCGTGTGTATACAATTATACTTTATTTTAATCAATGTTTTAGATACGAAAGAATTCTTGACTAGTAATATGCGGCTGAAATGCAGCATTATGACCATCGTGCAGTAGATAGGATATAAACCCAACACATCAACTTTTTTTTCCTAAATCATTCATTAAAAAAAAAAAATCAACCTGTAAGGGTCATAAGATGCCTGTGGAATGGAAGGGAAATCAGGCTTGATCCGAGGAAAAGGAGGAGTAACTCCATTTCCTCGGATCAACGGTAATTAACCTAAAAATTTTTCTTTTTATATGTGGACTTTTTTTCGTAACGTAATGATTGTTAGGATTCACTGTGGTGCTCCTGCCTCGAGTCTCATCTTGCCACTTATTAGATTACCTCCTAGTGGGCCTTGTCGTACCTGGTCGTGAAATTATGTATGAAGCCTGTCTCCACCACTTAAGAGGTCATTATACTTGTCAACTACCCTGACACTGAAGATCATTATATTCGTGGGGAAGCGCTAAATACGTCGGGGTCCTATAACCCCTGAAGGAATGGGAGGTATTCAGGTTCGAACCAAGGAAGGGAGCACAGATTTACTTCCTTTGATCAGGAGCCTCACGGGCATCAACGAACCTCCATTAAGGCCGAGACTGAATCCTTCAGACTAAGCGTTAAACCCAAAGGGT
>WNWK01041683.1:0-16334 GCA_009830355.1 Cherax destructor | reverse complement strand
CAATAACCTCAGCATCAACAATAATAACCTCCACATCAACAATAACAACCTCAACATCAACGACAATAACAACGTCAACAATAACCTCCACATCAACAATAACAACCTCAACATCAACAACAATAACCACATCAACAATAACCTTCACATCAACAATAACAACCTCAACATCAACAACAATAACCACATCAACAATAACCTCAGCATCAACAATAATAACCTCCACATCAACAATAACAACCTCAACATCAATAATAATGACTTCAACATCAGTAACAACCTCAACATCAACAATAACAACAACAAATCGTTTGTCAAAAAGACCTTCATCAATCCCCTCCCTCTCCTTTTTCCCATCCACCTCTTCCATCCCACAACCACCATCACCTCTCTCCTCCCTACTTTCCCTCACCACTCACAGACCTGGGTGTGGGAAATGCTCCCTCCTCCTGCCTGCTAACATAGGTGGTCTGCCGTCTCTTCTCACTGTCTTCCCTCCCCTCACCTGCTAACCTAGAGTTGGCTGCCGTCTCTTACCTACTGCACTTCCCTCCTCACCTGCTAACGGGTGGCTGCCCGTCTCTTACCTGCTGTCCCTCTCCCTCCTCTCCTGCTAACATGAGTGGCTGCCGTCTCTCCCTCCTCACCTGCTAACAGGTGGCTGCCGTCTGCCTACTGTCGCTTCCTCCCTCACCAGTGAGTGGCTGCCGTCTGCTCTTTCTCCCTCTCCCTCCCTCTCCTGCTAACCTAGAGTGGCTGCCGTCTCTCCCTCCCTCACCTGCTAACATAGAGTGGCTGCCGTCTCTTACCTACTGTCACTTCCCTCCCTCACCAAGCTATAGAGTGACTGCCGTCTCTTCTTTCTGTCACTTCCTCGTCATGGAACTGCTCTGCCACATTAATCTGCTGTTTTCCTCCCTTAGGTCAGTATCCCTAAATATAGGGTACGCCGTTCATGTTGGCAATACTTGGAGGTGCGGCGGCTGTCTTGGCAATACTAGCAGGGTATGGGACCTGTGTTGGCAAAGCAAGCAGGAGGTATGGACATGTAATGCAATGTGGGAGTATGGGACCTGTGTTGGCAATACTAACGAAGGTATGGGTTTGTGATGAAATATAACAGGGTATGGGACCTGTATTGGAAATACTAGCAGGTATGGACCTGTATGTTAGCAATACTAACAGGAGTATGGGACCTGTATTTAGCAATACTAACAGGAAGTTATGGGACCTGTTTAGAAATACTGAGGTATGGGACCTGTGTTGGAAATACCTGCTTGGAGTATAGGACCTGTGTTAGAAATACTAACAGGTATGGGACACAATATTCAAATACTAGCAGGTATGGGACCTGTGTTGGAAATACTAGCATTGTATGGGACCTGTGTTGAAATACTAGCAGGGTATAGGACCTGTGTTGGGAAATACTGGTATGGGACCTGTGTTGGAAATACTAGCAGGGTATGGGACGGAAGCTGTAGGTATGGGACCTGTATTGGAAATACCTGGGGTATAGGACCTGTGTTGGAATACTAGCAGTACTGCAGGATAAGCTGCCTGTGTTGGTAACTTGCTGGGTACAGTGTCTGTGTTGGCAATACTGCAGGGTATAGTGTCTGTGTTGGGGATGCTGCAAGGTATAGTGTCTGTGTTGGGGTGCTGCTGGGTACAGTGCAACTGTTGGCAATACTGCAGGTATAGTGTCTGTGTTAGAATTGCTGCAAGAGTATAATTGTCTGTGTTGGTAGCTTTTTCTTTCAAGGTACAGTGTCTGTGTTGGCAATACTACAAGTATAGTGTCTGTGTTGGTGAAGTAAGATGAAGTTGTGAGAGTAATGCTGCATGACTGGTGTGTGTAGGTAGCCTGGTTGTGGGTAGCATGGTTGTAGGTAGCATGGTTGCAGGTAGCATGGTTGTAGGTAGCCTGGTTGTAGGTAGCATGGTTGTGATAAGCATGGTGCTTAGGTAACCTAGTTATGGTAGCATGGTTGTAGGTAGCCTGGTTGTAGGTAGCATGGTTGTGGTAGCATGGTTGTGAATAGCATGGTTATGGGTGACGTAGTTGTAGGTAGCATGGTTGAGTAGCATGGTTGTAGTGCAACCTGGTTTGTAGGTAGCATGGTTGTAGGTAGCATGGTTATGGTAACATGGTTGTAGGTAGCATGGTGTGGAAGTGGCATGGTTGTAGGTAGCCTGGTTATGGTAGCATGGTTGTAGATAAGCATGGTTGTAGAGCCAGCATGGTTGTAGGTAGCCTGGTTTGTGGTTAGCCTGGTTGGCAGGTAGCCTGGTTGTAGGCCAGCCTGGTTGTAGGTAGCCTGGTTGTGGGTAGCATATTTGCCGTGTGGTTGTTTGGTAGCATGGTTGTAGGTAACCTGGTTGTAGGTGACCTGGTTGTAGATAGCATGGTTGTAGGTAGCATGGTTGTAGAATAACATGGTTGTTGGTAGCATGGTTGTAAAATAGCCTGGTTGGCAAGTGTTTCTGATTTGTGAGTAGCCTGGTTGTAGGTATACAGATTTGTGAAGTAGCATGGTGTGGTAGCATGGTTGTTTAGTAGCATGGTTGTAGTGAATATAGTTGCTTGGGTAACCTGGTTGGCAAAATGAGCCTGGTTGTAGGTAGCATGGTTGTAGGTAGCCTGGTTGTAGATAGCATGGTTGTTGGTATGGTTGTAGGTAGCATGGTGTAGGTAGCCTGGTTGTAGATAGCATGGTTGGTAACGTATGGTTGTAGGTAGCATGGTTGTGGATAGCCTGGTTGTAGGTAGCATGGTTGTAGGTAGCATGGTTGTTGGTAGCATGGTTATGAGTAGCATGGTTGTAGGTAGCCTGGTTGTAGGTAGCATGGTTGTAAGATAGCATGGTTGTTGGTGTGTAGTTGTAGGTAGCATGGTTGTGAGTAGCCTGGTTTGTAGGTAGCATGGTTGTAGGTATGGTTGTAGGTAGCCTGGTTGTAGAGTAGCATGGTTGTAGGTAGCCTGGTTGTGGTAGCATGGTTGTTGTGGCATGGTTGTTAGTAGCATGGTTGTTGAGCATGGTGTAGAGCCAGCTACAATTTGTAGATACCATGAACATTGGTAGCATGGTTGTAGAGTAGCATGGTTATGGAAATTGCTTGTAGTTTGTAGGTACTTCTGGTTGTATTGTACCTTCTTGACGACTTGTACTAAGTTCATGACGACTTATACTGGAGTTCTGACGACTTGTACTAAGTTCATGACGACTTATACTGAGTTCATGACGACTTAAGCGAGTTCATGACATTGTACTAAAGTTCATGACGACTTATACTGAGTTCATGACGACTTGTACTGTTCATGACGACTGTACTGGAGTTCATGACGACTTGTGCAGTTCATGACGGCAGCACTGAGTTCGCTGACGGCATTACTGAGTTCGCGGCGGCCCATACTGGGTTCATGACGACTTATGTGAGTTCGCGGTGACAGTACTGATTCTGGCGACATACGAGTTCATGACGACTTATACCAGGTTCATGACGACTTGTACTGAGTTCATGACGGCATACTGATTCAGCGACTTGTACTGAGTTCGCGGCGACTTGTACCAAGTTCATGACTGACTTATACGGGATTCGCTGACGACTTATACTGGATTCATGACGGCAGCGCGGCTTCATGACGACTTATACTGGGATTCATGACGACTTATACTGAGTTCGCGACGTGACTTTGAAAGTTCGCTGACGACTTATACTGAGTTCATGACGACTTAAACTGCAGGTTTCATGACGGCAGTACTAAGTTCATGACGACTTATGCCAGGTTCGTGACGGCTTAAACTGAGTTCATGACGACTTGTACTAAGTTCATGACGACTTATACTGAGTTCATGACGACTTGTACTGGAGTTCATGACGACTTGTACTGATTCATGACGTGTACTAAGTTCATGACGACTTATACTGAGTTCATGACGACTTGTACTAAGTTCATGACGACTTATACTGAGTTCATGACGACTTGTACTAAGTTCATGACGACTTATACTGAGTTCATGACGACTTGTACTGAGTTCATGACGACTTGTACTAAGTTCATGACGACTTATACTGAGTTCATGACGACTTGTACTGAGTTCATGACGACTTGTACTGAGTTCATGACGACTTGTACTAAGTTCATGACGACTTATACTGAGTTCATGATGACTTGTACAAAGTTCATGACGATTTATACTGAGTTCATGACGACTTGTACTAAGTTCATGACGACTTGTACTGAGTTCATGACGACTTGTACTAAGTTCATGACGACTTGTACTGAGTTCATGACGACTTGTACTAAGTTCATGACGACTTATACTGAGTTCATGACGACTTGTACTAAGTTCATGACGACTTGTACTGAGTTCATGACGACTTGTACTAAGTTCATGACGACTTATACTGAGTTCATGACGACTTGTACAAAGTTCATGACGACTTGTACTAAGTTCATGACGACTTATACTGAGTTCATGACGACTTGTACTAAGTTCATGACGACTTATATTGAGTTTCGGACGACTTGTACCAGTTCATGACGACTTATACAGTTCATAGACGACGTACTAAGTTCATGACAGACTGTACTATAGTTGCAGACGACAACAGTTTGGAGCACAAGTCACGATAGAGTTCGACGATATATGGAAGTAGAGTGTGGTATAGTTCATGCGACTTAGTATAGTGGTCGGACAGTACAGTAGTGTGGAAGTACTAAGTGGACGAAGTAGTAGTAGTGGTGGCAGTAGACAGTGGTGGTTAGCAGTGAGTAGTAGTAGTGGGGAAGTAGTAGTAGTGGTGGAGTAGTAGTTGTGAGCTAGTAGTTGGTGAGTAGCTAGTTGAGCTGTACAGTGTGGAGAGTAGTAGTGAGTGGTGTGAAAGTAGTAGTGGTGGAAGTAGTAGTGTTGGAAGCAGTAGTAGTGGTGGAGCTAGTAGTGTGGTGGAGTAGTAGTAGTGGTGGAAGTAGTAGTTGGTAAAAGTGGTGGAGTAGTAGTAGTGGTGGAAGTAGTAGTAGTGGTGGAAGAGTAGTAGGTGGAAGCTAGTAGTAGTGGTGGAAGTAGTAGTAGTGGTGGAAGTAGTAGTGGTGGTGGAAGTAGTAGTAGTGGTGGAATAGTAGTAGTGGTGGAAGTAGTAGTAGTGGTGGAAGTAGTAGTAGTGGTGGAAGTACTAGTGGTGGAGTGAAGTAGTAGTGGTGGTGAAGTAGTAGTGGTGGTGGTAAGCTAGTAGTAGTGGTGGAAGTAGTAGTAGTGGTGGAAGTAGTAGTAGTGGTGGAAGTAGTAGTAGTGGTGAAGAGTAGTAGTGGTGGAAGAGTAGTAGTGGTGAGAGTGGGAAGTAGTAGTGGTGGTGGAAGTAGAGGTGGAGTAGTAGTTGGTGAAGTAGTAGTAGTGGTGGAAGCAGTAGTGTGGTGGAAGTAGTAGTAGTGGTGGAAGTAGTAGTAGTGGTGGAAGTAGTAGTGGAAGGTAGTAGTGGTGGAAGTAGTAGTAGTGGTGGAAGTAGTAGTAGTGGTGGAAGTAGAGTAGTGGTGAAGAGTAGGTGGTGAAGAGTGGTGGTGAAGTAGTAGTGGTGGTGGAGTAGTATGTGGTGGAAGTAGAGTGTGGTGAAGTGGTGAGTGAAGTGAAGTAGTAGTGGTGGTGAAGTAGTAGTGGTGGTGGAAGTACTAGTGGTGGTGAAGTAGTAGTGGTGGTGGAAGTACTAGTGGTGGTGAAGTAGTAGTGGTGGTGGAAGTACTAGTGGTGGTGAAGTAGTAGTAGGTGGAAGTAGAGTTGGAAGTAGTAGTGGGTGGAAGTAGTAGTGGTGGTGGAAGTATGTGGTAGTGGTAAGTAGTGGTGGTGAAGTAGTAGAGTGGTGGAAGTAGTAGTAGTGGTGGAAGTAGTAGTGGTGGTGGAAGTAGTAGTAGTGGTGGAAGTAGTAGTAGTGGTGGAAGTAGTAGTGGTGGTGGAAGTAGTAGTGGTGGTGGAAGTAGTAGTAGTGGTGGAAGTAGTAGTGGTGGTGGAAGTAGTAGTAGTGGTGGAAGTAGTAGTGGTGGTGGAAGTAGTAGTAGTGGTGGAAGTAGTAGTAGTGGTGGAAGTAGTAGTAGTGGTGGAAGTAGTAGTAGTGGTGGAAGTCAATTCTAGGAGAGAGGAGCACTGCAATAAAGCTGGCGGCCCGCATAGGGTAAGGACAAGAACACAGAGGGAAAAAAATGATGAAAATAAAATAAGTTGGACCGAAACGTCGTGGTAAGCTCTTCTATGTGCGGGTTGTGTGTGTATTGTTCCAGTCACGGTATTGTGCCTTTTTTATTATATACTGAGTTCATGACGACTTGTACTAAGTTCATGACGACTTGTACTGAGTTCATGACGACTTGTACTGAGTTCATGACGACTTATAGTGAGTTCATGACGACTTGTACTGAGTTCATGACGACTTGTACTAAGTTCATGACGACTTGTACTAAGTTCATGACGACTTATAGTGAGTTCATGACGACTTATAGTGAGTTCATGACGACTTGTACTAAGTTCATAACGACTTAAACTGAGTTCATGACGACTTATAGTGAGTTCATGACGACTTATACTAAGTTCATGATGACTTAAACTGAGTTCATGACGACTTATAGTGAGTTCATGACGACTTATAGTGAGTTCATGACGACTTATAGTAAGTTCATGACGACTTATAGTGAGTTCATGGACTATGTGGCTTTGAGGGACATAATATATGGATTATGAAAACTCTGGGTTCGTTAGAAGGACAGTTGGCTCACAGCTGGTGACCTGTCATAGACATGTCAGATACATGTCACAGACATTCATATTGTAAGCCTCGTAGCCTAGTGGTACAGCGCTGGACCTCTTTGTCAGTCAGGACCACAGTTCGAATCCCCGTCCGTTCTTCTGCATATTCAGTGACGGTGGTTGGTTACGATTCAACTTTAAGTTATCCCATTATTTTGTTGGAGACTCTCAGTTAAATGTATGAAGGCTGATTCAACACTCCTGTGTCACACTTGATCCTCTTCTTGACAACATAAACAAAACCAGTGACGCATAAGAGATAAGATTTCGTTCGGATTTTTAGTATTTGAGGTGGTGAGTCCCTCAGCCTGGAGAAGAGATCAGCTCCATGGTGGTGAGTCCCTCAGCCTGGAGAAGAGATCAGCTCCATGGTGGTGAGTCCCTCAGCCTGGAGAAGAGATCAGCTCCATGGACTGCAACCATATATTGTTGCAGACTATGGCGCTGAAACATGGCATCATTAATAATACCCAACTGTTGCATATGTGTCGTCATCATAATGAAGACTGTAGAAATATATACAGCAGACAGTGAAAGATGAGGTAATCAGTCCCTCGGCCTAGAAGATTGACTGGTGTTAGCGTCAACCCTCAGGTTATTATTGTGTATCTGTGAAGACTGACTGGTGTTAGCGTCACCCCTCAGGTTATTATTGTGTATCTGTGAAGATTGACTGGTGTTAGCGTCAACCCTCAGGTTATTATTGTGTATCTGTGAAGACTGACTGGTGTTAGCGTCGCCCCTCAGGTTATTATTGTGTATCTGTGAAGACTGACTGGTGTTAGCATCGCCCCTCAGGTTATTATTGTGTATCTGTGAAGACTGACTGGTGTTAGCGTCACCCCTCAGGTTATTATATTGTATATCTGTGAAGAGTGACTGGTGTTAGCATCGCCCCTCAGTCTATTATTGTGTATCTGTGAAGACTGACTGGTGTTAGCGTCAACCCTCAGGTTATTATTGTGTATCTGTGAAGACTGACTGGTGTTAGCGTCAACCCTCAGGTTATTATTGAGTATCTCTGAAGACTGACTGGTGTTAGCGTCGCCCCTCAGGTTATTATTGTGTATCTGTGAAGACTGACTGGTGTTAGCGTCGCCCCTCAGGTTATTATTGTGTATCTGTGAAGACTGACTGGTGTTAGCGTCAACCTCAGGTTATTATTGAGTATCTCTGAAGACTGACTGGTGTTAGCGTCGCCCCTCAGGTTATTATTGAGTATCTGTGAAGACTGACTGGTGTTAGCGTCGCCCCTCAGGTTATTATTGTGTATCTGTGAAGACTGACTGGTGTTAGCATCGCCCCTCAGGTTATTATTGTGTATCTGTGAAGACTGACTGGTGTTAGCGTCGCCCCTCAGGTTATTATTGTGTATCTGTGAAGACTGACTGGTGTTAGCGTCGCCCCTCAGGTTATTATTGTGTATCTGTGAAGACTGACTGGTTTTAGCGTCACCCCTCAGGTTATTATTGTGTATCTGTGAAGATTGACTGGTGTTAGCGTCAACCCTCAGATTATTATTGTGTATCTGTGAAGACTGACTGGTGTTAGCATCGCCCCTTAGGTTATTATTGTGTATCTGTGAAGACTGACTGGTGTTAGCGTCGCCCCTCAGGTTATTATTATGTATCTGTGAAGACTGACTGGTGTTAGCATCGCCCCTCAGGTTATTATTGTGTATCTGTGAAGACTGACTGGTGTTAGCGTCAACCCTCAGGTTATTATTGTGTATCTGTGAAGAATGACTGGTGTTAGCGTCGCCCCTCAGGTTATTATTGTGTATCTGTGAAGACTGACTGGTGTTAGCATCGCCCCTCAGATTATTATTGTGTATCTGTGAAGACTGACTGGTGTTAGCGTCACCCCTCAGGTTATTATATTGTATATCTGTGAAGAGTGACTGGTGTTAGCATCGCCCCTCAGGTAATTATTGTGTATCTGTGAAGACTGACTGGTGTTAGCGTCAACCCTCAGGTTATTATTGTGTATCTGTGAAGACTGACTGGTGTTAGCGTCAACCCTCAGGTTATTATTGAGTATCTCTGAAGACTGACTGGTGTTAGCGTCGCCCCTCAGGTTATTATTGTGTATCTGTGAAGACTGACTGGTGTTAGCGTCGCCCCTCAGGTTATTATTGTGTATCTGTGAAGACTGACTGGTGTTAGCGTCAACCCTCAGGTTATTATTGAGTATCTCTGAAGACTGACTGGTGTTAGCGTCGCCCCTCAGGTTATTATTGAGTATCTGTGAAGACTGACTGGTGTTAGCGTCAACCCTCAGGTTATTATTGTGTATCTGTGAAGATTGACTGGTGTTAGCGTCAACCCTCAGGTTATTATTGTGTATCTGTGAAGACTGACTGGTGTTAGCGTCACCCCTCAGGTTATTATTGTGTATCTGTGAAGATTGACTGGTGTTAGCGTCAACCCTCAGGTTATTATTGTGTATCTGTGAAGACTGACTGGTGTTAGCGTCGCCCCTCAGGTTATTATTGTGTATCTGTGAAGACTGACTGGTGTTAGCATCGCCCCTCAGGTTATTATTGTGTATCTGTGAAGACTGACTGGTGTTAGCGTCACCCCTCAGGTTATTATATTGTATATCTGTGAAGAGTGACTGGTGTTAGCATCGCCCCTCAGGTTATTATTGTGTATCTGTGAAGACTGACTGGTGTTAGCGTCAACCCTCAGGTTATTATTGTGTATCTGTGAAGACTGACTGGTGTTAGCGTCAACCCTCAGGTTATTATTGAGTATCTCTGAAGACTGACTGGTGTTAGCGTCGCCCCTCAGGTTATTATTGTGTATCTGTGAAGACTGACTGGTGTTAGCGTCGCCCCTCAGGTTATTATTGTGTATCTGTGAAGACTGACTGGTGTTAGCGTCAACCCTCAGGTTATTATTGAGTATCTCTGAAGACTGACTGGTGTTAGCGTCGCCCTCAGGTTATTATTGAGTATCTGTGAAGACTGACTGGTGTTAGCGTCGCCCCTCAGGTTTTATTGTGTATCTGTGAAGACTGACTGGTGTTAGCATCGCCACTCAGGTTATTATTGTGTATCTGTGAAGACTGACTGGTGTTAGCGTCGCCCTCAGGTTATTATTGTATCTGTGAAGACTGACTGGTGTTAGCGTCGCCCTCAGGTTATTATTGTGTATCTGTGAAGACTGACTGGTTTAGCGTCACCCTCAGGTTATTATTGTGTATCTGTGAAGATTGACTGGTGTTAGCGTCAACCCTCAGATTATTATTGTGTATCTGTGAAGACTGACTGGTGTTAGCATCGCCCCTAGGTTATTATTGTGTATCTGTGAAGACTGACTGGTGTTAGCGTCGCCCTCAGGTTATTATGTGTATCTGTGAAGACTGACTGGTGTTAGCATCGCCCTCAGGTTATTATTGTGTATCTGTGAAGACTGACTGTTGTTAGCGTCAACCCTCAGGTTATTATTGTGTATCTGTGAAGAATGACTGGTGTTAGCGTCGCCCTCAGGTTATTATTGTGTATCTGTGAAGACTGACTGGTGTTAGCTCGCCCTCAGGTTATTATTGTGTATCTGTGAAGACTGACTGGTGTTAGCGTCACCCTCAGGTTATTATATTGTATATCTGTGAAGATGACTGGTGTTAGCATCGCCCCTCAGGTAATTATTGTGTATCTGTGAAGACTGACTGGTGTTAGCGTCAACCCTCAGGTTATTATTGTGTATCTGTGAAGACTGACTGGTGTTAGCGTCAACCCTCAGGTTATTATTGAGTATCTCTGAAGACTGACTGGTGTTAGCGTCGCCCCTCAGGTTATTATTGTGTATCTGTGAAGACTGACTGGTGTTAGCGTCGCCCCTCAGGTTATTATTGTGTATCTGTGAAGACTGACTGGTGTTAGCGTCAACCCTCAGGTTATTATTGAGTATCTCTGAAGACTGACTGGTGTTAGCGTCGCCCCTCAGGTTATTATTGAGTATCTGTGAAGACTGACTGGTGTTAGCGTCAACCCTCAGGTTATTATTGTGTATCTGTGAAGATTGACTGGTGTTAGCGTCAACCCTCAGGTTATTATTGTGTATCTGTGAAGACTGACTGGTGTTAGCGTCACCCCTCAGGTTATTATTGTGTAACTGTGAAGATTGACTGGTGTTAGCGTCAACCCTCAGGTTATTATTGTGTATCTGTGAAGACTGACTGGTGTTAGCGTCGCCCCTCAGGTTATTATTGTGTATCTGTGAAGACTGACTGGTGTTAGCATCGCACCTCAGGTTATTATTGTGTATCTGTGAAGACTGACTGGTGTTAGCGTCACCCCTCAGGTTATTATTGTGTATCTGTGAAGACTGACTGGTGTTAGCGTCACCCCTCAGGTTATTATTGTGTATCTGTGAAGACTGACTGGTGTTAGCGCCACCCCTCAGGTTATTATTGTGTATCTGTGAAGACTGACTGGTGTTAGCGCCACCCCTCAGGTTATTGTGTATCTGTGAAGACTGACTGGTGTTAGCGTCGCCCCTCAGGTTATTATTGTGTATCAGCGAAGACTGACTGGTGTTAGCGTCGCCCCTCAGGTTATTATTGAATATCTCTGAAGACTGACTGGTGTTAGCGTCGCCCTCAGGTTATTATTGTGTATCAGCGAAGACTGACTGGTGTTAGCGTCGCCCCTCAGGTTATTATTGAATATCTGTGAAGACTGACTGGTGTTAGCGTCGCCCCTCAGGTTATTATTGTGTATCTGTGAAGACTGACTGGTGTTAGCGTCACCCCTCAGGTTATTTTTGTGTATCTGTGAAGACTGACTGGTGTTAGCGTCGCCCCTCAGGTTATTATTGTGTATCTGTGAAGACTGACTGGTGTTAGCGCCACCCCTCAGATTATTATTGTGTATCTGTGAAGAATGACTGGTGTTAGCGTCACCCCTCAGGTTATTATTGTGTATCTGTGAAGACTGACTGGTGTTAGCGTCACCCCTCAGGTTATTATTGTGTATCTGTGAAGACTGACTGGTGTTAGCGTCACCCCTCAGGTTATTATTGTGTAGCTGTGAAGACTGACTGGTGTTAGCGTCACCCCTCAGGTTATTATTGTGTAGCTGTGAAGACTGACTGGTGTTAGCGTCACCCCTCAGGTTATTATTGGTCAACAATATCAGTTTCTCTCGCACCAGTGAACATTTTGTACTTCCCCTCTGTTAATTTCCCATCACTTGATGTATTTTCAAAATAGAGTATCAGTAATTTCAGGACCACTCCTGTAAGCTGCTAAACACATCAGTTTCCTGTATCCCATCGGAGGGATAAACACTGCATCAGTAAACTATTCCACAGTAACTATTGTCATGCATAATTGATCACAACTGTGTCCTGTATCCTTTTGTGCTTTGCATAGTTTAAACTCAGTGATCATTTGAAGTTTCCAGCAGGATATGCAGTTACGCAAGAGAGGGTTCAGGTTCCATTTCCAAGTGTGAACCATATGTGTGGCTGGTGCATATGTTGCCTTGAAAACATATGTGTGGCTGGTGCATGTGTTGCCTTGAAAACATATGTGTGGCTGGTGCATGTGTTGCCTTGAAAACATATGTGTGGCTGGTGCATGTGTTGCCTTGAAAACATATGTGTGGCTGGTGCATGTGTTGCCTTGAAAACATGTGTGGCTGGTGCATGTGTTGCCTTGAAAACATATGTGTGGCTGGTGCATGTGTTGCCTTGAAAACATATGTGTGGCTGGTGCATGTGTTGCCTTGAAAACATATGTGTGGCTGGTGCATGTGTTGCCTTGAAAACATATGTGTGGATGGTGCATGTGTTGCCTTGAAAACATATTTGTGGCTGGTGCATGTGTTGCCTTCAGAACATATGTGTGGCTGGTGCATGTGTTGCCTTCAAAACATATGTGTGGCTGGTGCAAGTGTTGCCTTTAAAACATATGTGTGGTTGGTGCATGTGTTGCCTTCAAAACATATGTGTGGCTGGTGCATGTGTTGCCTTCAAAACATGTGTGGCTGGTGCATGTGTTGCCTTGAATACATGTGTGTGCAGTGATGACGGCGGGGTTTTAAGATCAACAATGTTGAAAATGGTATAAAATATTGACAAGTAAGACACATGTCTTACTCATGTGTCAGACACATGAGTAAGATACGTGTAATATTTAAGAACATAAACATTGCAGTAGGCCTACTGGCCCATGTTATGAAAAAAGACAATTATGTACAGTTCAGGACATTTAGTAAAGGAAACGTATCACTACGAGTGTCTTCTTCAGTCCTAATACAGAGATAACTAAGAGAGAAGAGTATATATATAGCGGCAGGTGTCAGGTGGAAGGTCGCCTTGATAGTAGATGTAGTAGTGGTAGTAATTGTGGTGAGACGGGTTGGGTTAGAGGGGGACCTGTTGACATCATGTTACAGTCTCCAGAATGTTAACATCATGTTACAGTCTCCAGAATGTTGACATCATGTTACAGTCTCCAGAATGTTAACATCATGTTACAGTCTCCAGAATGTTAACATCATGTTACAGTCTCCAGAATGTTGACATCATGTTACAGTCTCCAGAATGTTAACATCATGTTACAGTCTCCATAATGTTAACATCATGTTACAGTCTCCATAATGTTAACATCATGTTACAGTCTCCAGAATGTTGACATCATGTTACAGTCTCCAGAATGTTAACATCATGTTACAGTCTCCATAATGTTAACATCATGTTACAGTCTCCAGAATGTTGACATCATGTTACAGTCTCCAGAATGTTAACATCATGTTACAGTCTCCAGAATGTTAACATCATGTTACAGTCTCCAGAATGTTAACATCATGTTACAGTCTCCAGAATGTTAACATCATGTTACAGTCTCCAGAATGTTAACATCATGTTACAGTCTCCAGAATGTTAACATCATGTTACAGTCTCCAGAATGTTAACATCATGTTACAGTCTCCAGAATGTTAACATCATGTTACAGTCTCCAGAATGTTAACATCATGTTACAGTCTCCAGAATGTTAACATCATGTTACAGTCTCCAGAATGTTAACATCATGTTACAGTCTCCAGAATGTTAACATCATGTTACAGTCTCCAGAATGTTAACATCATGTTACAGTCTCCAGAATGTTAACATCATGTTACAGTCGTCTCCAGAATGTTAACATCATGTTACAGTCGTCTCCAGAATGTTAACATCATGTTACAGTCTCCAGAATGTTAACATCATGTTACAGTCGTCTCCAGAATGTTAACATCATGTTACAGTCTCCAGAATGTTAACATCACGTTACAGTCTCCAGAATGTTAACATCATGTTACAGCCTCCTGAATGTTAACATCATGTTACAGTCTCCAGAATGTTAACATCATGTTACAGTCTCCAGAATGTTAACATCATGTTACAGTCTCCAGAATGTTAACATCATGTTACAGTCTCCAGAATGTTAACATCATGTTACAGTCTCCAGAATGTTAACATCATGTTACAGTCTCCAGAATGCTAACATCATGTTACAGTCTCCAGAATGTTAACATCATGTTACAGTCTCCAGAATGTTAACATCATGTTACAGTCTCCAGAATGTTAACATCATGTTACAGCCTCCAGAATGTTAACATCATGTTACAGTCTCCAGAATGTTAACATCATGTTACAGTCTCCAGAATGTTAACATCATGTTACAGTCTCCAGAATGTTAACATCATGTTACAGTCTCCAGAATGTTAACATCATGTTACAGTCTCCAGAATGTTAACATCATGTTACAGCCTCCAGAATGTTAACATCATGTTACAGTCTCCAGAATGTAAACATCATGTTACAGTCTCCAGAATGTTAACATCATGTTACAGTCTCCAGAATGTTAACATCATGTTACAGTCTCCAGAATGTTAACATCATGTTACAGCCTCCAGAATGTTAACATCATGTTACAGTCTCCAGAATGTTAACATCATGTTACAGTCGTCTGCAGAATGTTAACATCACGTTACAGTCTCCAGAATGTTAACATCATGTTACAGTCGTCTGCAGAATGTTAACATCACGTTACAGTCTCCTGAATGTTAACATCATGTTACAGCCTCCAGAATGTTAACATCATGTTACAGTCTCCAGAATGTTAACATCATGTTACAGTCGTCTGCAGAATGTTAACATCACGTTACAGTCTCCAGAATGTTAACATCATGTTACAGTCGTATCCAGAATGTTAACATCATGTTACAGTCTCCAGTATGTTAACATCATGTTACAGTCTCCAGTATGTTAACATCATGTTACAGTCTCCAGAATGTTAACATCATGTTACAGCCTCCAGAATGTTAACATCATGTTACAGTCTCCAGAATGTTAACATCATGTTACAGTCTCCAGAATGTTAACATCATGTTACAGTCTCCAGAATGTTAACATCATGTTACAGTCTCCAGAATGTTAACATCATGTTACAGTCTCCAGAATGTTAACATCATGTTACAGTCTCCAGAATGTTAACATCATATTACAGTCTCCAGAATGTTAACATCATGTTACAGTCTCCAGAATGTTAACATCATATTACAGTCTCCAGAATGTTAACATCATGTTACAGTCTCCAGAATGTTAACATCATGTTACAGTCTCCAGAATGTTAACATCATGTTACAGTCTCCAGAATGTTAACATCATGTTACAGTCTCCAGAATGTTAACATCATGTTACAGTCTCCAGAATGTTAACATCATGTTACAGTCTCCAGAATGTTAACATCATGTTACAGCCTCCAGAATGTTAACATCATGTTACAGTCTCCAGAATGTTAACATCATGTTACAGTCTCCAGAATGTTAACATCATGTTACAGTCTCCAGAATGTTATCATGTTACAGCCTCCAGAATGTTAACATCATGTTACAGTCTTCAGAATGTTAACATCATGTTACAGTCTCCAGAATGTTAACATCATGTTACAGTCTCCAGAATGTTATCATGTTACAGCCTCCAGAATGTTAACATCATGTTACAGTCTCCAGAATGTTAACATCATGTTACAGTCTCCAGAATGTTAACATCATGTTACAGTCTCCAGAATGTTAACATCATGTTACAGTCTCCAGAATGTTAACATCATGTTACAGTCTCCAGAATGTTAACATCATGTTACAGTCTCCAGAATGTTAACATCATGTTACAGTCTCCAGAATGGGTAATATTCTGTTGATTAGCAATTTTGATACAGTGTAACTTCCGGAGTTTTGATGGATAGTGTTACTGACAGCAATTGTTATGCAACATATGGGAATCTTTATTGAAGAAACGTTTCGCCACACCGCCACCTCTCTGGCCCTATGCTGTACTACAAGAGTGATGGACTCAACACATCAATTCCAGGCTGAGGGACTGATTACCTCAAACTCCTCCTCTCCTTATACCTTCCTGCTTTGTATTGGACTGATGAAGCCACTGTGTGGCGAAACGTTTCCTCAATAACGATTCCCATAAGTTGCATAAGTGTCTCAATAAGATGATGTAATCAGTCCTGCTGTGTAGACGAAACGTTTCAACAATAAAT
>WNWK01041682.1:0-16334 GCA_009830355.1 Cherax destructor | reverse complement strand
AGTCGGTACCTGATCAGCCGGGCTGTGGTTCGTACGTTGGACTGCGTGCGGCCAGCAGTAACAGCCTGGTTGATCAGGCTCTGGAAAGAACTTTATTGTACCTCTTCTTAAAGCTATTTATGGATCTTGCCTTCATCACTTTACTCTCCACATTGTTCCACTTCCTGACAACCCTGAGGCTGAAGAAATGCTCGCTAACATAATATGGCTCATCTGAGTTTTTAAGTTCCAGTTGTGTCCCCTTGTTGCTGTGTCCCATTTCCGAAAACTTCTGTCTCTATCCACCATGTCAGTTCCTCTCAGTATTTTAGGCATTATCATGTCCCCTCTATCCCTTCTGTCCTTTAGTGTCGTTAGGTAGAGTTCCCTTAACCTCTCCTCGTAGGACATATTCTTTAGCTCAGGGACTACTCTTGGTGTAATATTTTGCATTTTCTCTTATTTCTTGACGAGCTTAACTATTTCTGGATTCCATGCTGGTGCTGCATACTCCAATATAGGCCTGACATACACGGTGTAGTGTCGTGAATGAATCCTTACTTAGATGTGGAAACGCTATTCTTAGGTTTGCCAGGCGCCCATATACTGCAGCTGTTATTTGTCTGATGTGCGACTCAGGGGATGTGCTCGGTATGATACTCACTCCAAGATCCTTTTCCTTGAGTGAGTTTTTCAGCCTTTGATCCTCCTAGGATATACTCCGTCTGTAGTCTTCGTCATTCTCCAAGCATCATGACTTTGTACTTGGGGGGTTAAACTCCAGGAGCCATTAATCAGACCTGGCTTGCAGCCTGTCAAGATCCCCTTGTAGACTTACTGATCTTTATCCGCTTGTATTCTCTTCGTTAGTTTCACATTGTCTGCGAACAGGGACAACTCTGAATCTGTCCCTTCAGTCGTGTTATTCACATATACAAGAAAGAATACCGGCCCTATGACTGACCGTTGTGAAACCTCACTCCATTAATTCGCCCACTCTGACACCTCACCACGTACCAACACATGTTGTTTCCTTCCTGTCATTATTTCCTGATCCACTGCAGTACTTTCCCTGCTATTCCTGCCTGTTCCTCTAGCTTTTCAATAGTCTTTTTTGTGGTACTATGCTGAAAGCCTCCTGACAGTGCAAGAAATGCAGTCTGCCGATCCCTCTCTCTCCTATCTTACTTTTGTTACCTTGTCATAGAACCCCAGGGTTGTGATGCAAGATTTCCCAATCCTGAAGCCGTGCTGGTTGTCATGTATGAGCCAGTTCCTTTATAGGTGCTCCACCACTCTTTCCCTGTTAATCTTTTCCATGACGTTACACACTGTACATGTCAGCAACATCGGTCTGTAGTTTAATGAAGTCTGTCTGTCTCCTTTGTTAAAAGATTGGGACTACATTTGCTGTCTTCAACACCTCAGGCAGTTGCCCCGTTTCGATAGATTTGTTGGAGATAGATACTAATGGCGCACACACATTTGCTTCCACTCTCAGTACCCATGGAGAGGTGTCTAATTGAGGTATTTAATTCATTTGCTGGTGTCCCCTTCCGCCTACATTTGCTGGAAGCTTCTGTCTCCACTGTGCATCCTCCCTAAATTTT
Organism: Cherax destructor; assembly: GCA_009830355.1. Taxonomy (NCBI): domain Eukaryota; kingdom Metazoa; phylum Arthropoda; class Malacostraca; order Decapoda; family Parastacidae; genus Cherax; species Cherax destructor. Next base: position 14,745 of record WNWK01041682.1, on the reverse strand, counting down.
GTGCTGAGCTCTTCACGTACTTCCTGATACCTTCCTGAGAGCTCCTCTCCTTCCTTTCTCAGTCTGATTACCTGGTCCTTGATTGGCTGAATAAAAGTTTGGGTTAGATTTGGCTTTTGATGCTATGTCATCCTCGTATTGTTGCTGGGCCTCTCTCACTCTCCTTATCCATGCATATTCGTTATTGGCTCTTCTGCTCAACTCTTTGTTTTCCTCACTTCTTCGCCTTTTATACTTGTTCTATGTTCTAACACACTTGGCTTTGTCCTCTCCATATCTCCAGGTAAACCATGGGCTCACTCTGGTCTTCCCATGTGGCTGATTTTTTTATGCTATGATTTTATTCTTTCGGTTGAAACATTGATGAAGTTTGTCCTCACGGTTACGTTTGAGTTTTCGTAACCTACATTATACGTTCTGTCGTTTTCTAGTTAGGCATCATTAACATACACTTCACTCTTCCTTTTGATTAGGTCCTGTTTATAGTATCATATGAATGTAGTTTTACCATAATACCTGGTTTTTGACCTGGTTTGCCTAGAAAACGGACCTCTTTGATGCGATTACTTTCTATGTTAAGCTGCAGCTCAGATCTGATGAGCTGAAGTACCTTATTCAGTTGAAGTCTGTACCTTGGTTTGTGTCACCAGGCAAACGAGGACTGATATTGTGCTATACAGGGCAGTCCTCCTTTGATCGTCTATTTTGTCAGAGTGTAGTTATACACAGTTAATATTATTTTACGTTATTGCATTATTTTACCTTGATGCTGATGAGGGGCTCTTGATCCAAGGAACCGAATTGATGGTTCATATGAAATAAATGGAACGTTTTATTTGTTTAGGCTGCGAAGACATAAATTTTGTTGGATTCTCTGCACTAACTGGAAAATGCATCTTCTGATCAGCTTTAAACCTTTAGTGTTGATATGTTTCCTCAAAGGAAACAATCTCTGGATGTTCGGCTGTATAAGTTATAATGTGACAATTTTATTAATGAAATTTGTTTCTGTAAAATAACTGACGAATGTCTAATTTAATCTGAAATAAGTCAGTGTTTCACTCTGGTTTTCTTAAGTTTAGTCAACTTAATGATCTTTCATGTACCTATAATGGCTGTGTGCCCTGTGTGCCCTATAGACCATTATTAAAAAAAATTTATGCTCACTAAGGTTACATAAAACTTATTTACTTTCTTAAAATCTGGTCAGTCTTAGAAAACAGTTTCGATTAATTTTTACCTGTGAAGGTTTCAGTTTGCTTTCTTGGGAAAACATGGAAAAATTGAATTAGTACTTTTCATGCGATAATTTCCGAGTGCCGCATCTGATCAGTTTCTGGGCAGCTTCAAGCTTAATTGCATATTATAGTATTTTGGTCTCTGTGATCCTTCTCAAAGGAGAAAATGTGGATATTAGTTACCAAATGATGGCTTATGAATGCCTCTTTTCATTCTCTTCACTTCTTCAAAGCTAATATTTAACTGAGTTCTGAACTTATGCCCCACTTTGTACTATTGTTTGTGCTATTCCAATCTCGTGCATTGAGGTACAGAGAACTGTGGTTATGGAAGACTGGGATACCTTTCTCTGATAACTCAGCGACTGAAATACATGTAGTTTTGTTCTCTATAACATTCTTGAAGAAGGAGAGCGCTGAATCCATGTGTCATACAGCGACAGAGTAACTAGTAAACAATCTGGATTCAATCCACTTATTATGTAGTGTATTTATTATGCAGTGTGTTAAAAATATTGTATAAAAAATACTCCATAGTTCCAGGATTTGTACTGAAACTGAACGCGTATTATTCCTGGTCAGTCAGAGTGGCTAGGAGAGAGGAGAGTGAGGTGTGTTGTGCATTAGGTGAAGCACAACTGATGGAGCAACAAGTAGTGTAAGTAGGTGAGCTGCTGTTTTTTGTGTCTAAGTTTATACCATAGATTAGTTTATTGGTTTAAGTGCTCTCATGTTTACCTGTAAGTCCCTAGTGTGCAGAAGCCTCTTTAAATTTTGGGAGAGAACTCGTATAGTGTTGTTTCCTGTTGGTGGACAGACCTGCAGAAGGAAGGGGGTCATGAAGCCTCCCTGTTTATAAATGTTCATATATTTTGTTTTACTCACTAGTAGTAGTGTGCTAGTGAGTTAATGTCAGTGAGTAAAGGTGATGTGTTATGTAGTAGAGTAGACTGTAGGTTGTATATGTTATTTTACTTTTAATATATCTTATATTTTTGTATAGGTGACTTTGTGTCTTTCCTTATAATAAATTATCAACTAATTAATGTTCCACATTAACTGTGAAGGTACAAGCTGGACCTAGAGTGGTTTCTTTTTCTATTATAAATAATAAAAATGCCCCTAGACTCTGCAGGTCTCACCCTCTAGGAGCCAGAACTTTTTATTTAAGTCCATTTCCTTGAATCAAGTCTTTCATCAGCATCAAGTGTTTTTCCTCAGCATCGAGTGTCTTTCCTCAGCATCAAGTGTTTTTCCTCAGCATCGAGTGTCTTTCCTCAGCATCGAGTGTCATTCCTCAGCATCAAGTGTCTTTCCTCAGCATCAAGTGTTTTTCCTCAGCATCGGGTGTCTTTCCTCAGCATCGAGTGTCTTTCCTCAGCATCAAGTGTCTTTCCCTAGCATCAACTGTCTTTCCTCAGCATCGAGTGTCATTCCTCAGCATCGAGTGTCTTTCCTCATCATCGAGTGTCTTTCCTCATCATCGAGTGTCTTTCCTCATCATCGAGTGTCATTCCTCAGCATCGAGTGTCTTTCCTCATCATCGAGTGTCATTCCTCAGCATCGAGTGTCTTTCCTCATCATCGAGTGTCTTTCCTCATCATCGAGTGTCATTCCTCAGCATCGAGTGTCTTTCCTCATCATCGAGTGTCATTCCTCAGCATCGAGTGTCTTTCCTCAGCATCAAGTGTCTTTCCTCAGCATCAAGTGTCTTTCCTCAGCATTCAGTGTCTTACCTCAGCATCAAGTGTCTTTCCTCATCTTCAAGTGTCTTTCCTCAGTACCAAGTATCTTTCCTCAGCATCAACAGTCCTTGCTCTCCATCAAATGTCTTTCCTCAGCATCAACTGTCTTTCCTCAGCATCGAATGTCTTTCCTCAGCATCGAGTGTCTTTCCTCAGCATCGAGTGTCTTTCCTCGGCATCAAGTGTCTTTCCTCAGCATCAAGTATCTTTCCTCAGCCTTATGTGTCTTTCCTCAGCATCGAGTGTCTTTTCTCAGCATCGAGTGTCTTTCCTCAGCATCAAGTGTCTCTCCTAAGCATCAAGTGTCTTTCCTCATCGAGTTTCTTTCCTCAGCACTGAGTGTCTTTCCTCAGCATCGAGTGTCTTTCCTCAGCATCAAATGTCTTTCCTCTGCATCAAGTGTCTTTCCTCAGCATCAAGTGTCTTTCCTCAGCATCAAGTGTCTTTCCTCAGCATCAAATGTCTTTCCTCAGCATCAAGTGTCTTCCCTCAGCATCAAGTGTCTTTCCTCAGCATCAAGTGTCTTTCCTCAGCATCAAGTGTCTTTCCTCAGCATCGAGTGTCTTTCCTCAGCATGAAATGTCTTTCCTCAGCATTAAGTGTCTTTCCTCATCATCAAGTGTCTTTCCTCAGCATCAAGTGTCTTTCCTCAGCATCGAGTGTCTTTCCTCAGCATCAAATGTCTTTCCTTAGCATCATGTGTCTTAACTCTGCATCAAGTGTCTTTCCTCAGCATCAAGTGTCTTAACTCTGCATCAAGTGTCTTTCCTCAGCATCGAGTGTCTTTCCTCAGCATCAAGTGTCTTAACTCTGCATCAAGTGTCTTTCCTCAGCATCGAGTGTCTTTCCTCAGCTTCAAGTGTCTTTCCTCAGCATCAAGTGTCTTTCCTCAGCATCAAGTGTCTTTCCTCAGCATCGAGTGTCTTTCCTCAGCATCAAGTGTCTTTCCTCAGCATCAAGTGTCTTTCCTCAGCATCAAGTGTCTTTCCTCAGCATAAAGTGTCTTTCCTCAGCATCAAGAGTCTTTCCTCAGCATCAAGAGTCTTTCCTCAGCATCGAGTGTCTTTCCTCAGCATAAAGTGTCTTTCCTCAGCATTAAGTATCTTTAATCAACATCAAGTGTCTTTCCTCAGCATCAAGTGTCTTAACTCTGCATCAAGTGTCTTTCCTCAGCATCGAGTGTCTTTCCTCAGCATCAAGTGTCTTAACTCTGCATCAAGTGTCTTTCCTCAGCATCGAGTGTCTTTCCTCAGCATCAAGTGTCTTTCATCAGCATCAAGTGTCTTTCCTCAGCATCAAGAGTCTTTCCTAAGCATCAAGTGTCTTTCCTCAGCATCGAGTGTCTTTCCTCAGCATCAAGTGTCTTTCCTCAGCATCAAGTGTCTTTCCTCAGCATGAAGTGTCTTTCCTAAGCATCAAGTGTCTTTCCACAGCATCGAGTGTCTTTCCACAGCATCGAGTTACATTCCTAACAATCATGTGTCTTTCCTCAGCATAAAGTGTCTTAACTCTGCATCAAGAGTCTTTCCTCAGCATCAAGTGTCTTTGCTAAGCATCTTGTGTCTTTTCTCAGCATTAAGTGTCTTTCATCAGCATCAAGTGTCTTTCCTCAGCATCAAATGTCTTTCCTCAGCATCAAGTGTCTTCCCTCAGCATCAAGTGTCTTTCCTCAGCATCAAGTGTCTTTCCTCAGCATCAAGTGTCTTTCCTCAGCATCGAGTGTCTTTCCTCAGCATGAAATGTCTTTCCTCAGCATTAAGTGTCTTTCCTCAGCATCAAGTGTCTTTCCTCAGCATCAAGTGTCTTTCCTCAGCATCGAGTGTCTTTCCTCAGCATCAAATGTCTTTCCTTAGCATCATGTGTCTTAACTCTGCATAAAGTGTCTTTCCTCAGCATCAAGTGTCTTAACTCTGCATCAAGTGTCTTTCCTCAGCATCGAGTGTCTTTCCTCAGCATCAAGTGTCTTAACTCTGCATCAAGTGTCTTTCCTCAGCATCGAGTGTCTTTCCTCAGCTTCAAGTGTCTTTCCTCAGCATCAAGTGTCTTTCCTCAGCATCAAGTGTCTTTCCTCAGCATCGAGTGTCTTTCCTCAGCATCGAGTGTCTTTCCTCAGCATCAAGTGTCTTTCCTCAGCATCAAGTGTCTTTCCTCAGCATTAAGTGTCTTTCCTCAGCATCAAGAGTCTTTCCTCAGCATCAAGAGTCTTTCCTCAGCATCGAGTGTCTTTCCTCAGCATAAAGTGTCTTTCCTCAGCATTAAGTATCTTTAATCAGCATCAAGTGTCTTTCCTCAGCATCAAGTGTCTTAACTCTGCATCAAGTGTCTTTCCTCAGCATCGAGTGTCTTTCCTCAGCATCAAGTGTCTTAACTCTGCATCAAGTGTCTTTCTTCAGCATCGAGTGTCTTTCCTCAGCATCAAGTGTCTTTCATCAGCATCAAGTGTCTTTCCTCAGCATCAAGTGTCTTTCCTAAGCATCAAGTGTCTTTCCTCAGCATCGAGTGTCTTTCCTCAGCATCAAGTGTCTTTCCTCAGCATCAAGTGTCTTTCCTCAGCATGAAGTGTCTTTCCTAAGCATCAAGTGTCTTTCCACAGCATCGAGTGTCTTTCCTCAGCATCGAGTTACATTCCTAACAATCATGTGTCTTTCCTCAGCATAAAGTGTCTTAACTCTGCATCAAGAGTCTTTCCTCAGCATCAAGTGTCTTTGCTAAGCATTCTGTGTCTTTTCTCAGCATTAAGTGTCTTTCCTAAGCATCAAGTGTCTTTCCTCTGCATCAAGTGTTTTTCCTCAGCATCAAGTGTCTTTCCTCAGTACCAAGTGTCTTTCCTCAGCACCAACTGACTTTCATCAGCATCAAGTGGCTTTCCTCAGCATCAAGTGTCTTTTATCAGCATTATGCGTATTTCCTCAGCATCGAGTGTCTTTCCTCAGCATCAAGTGTCTTTCCTCAGCATCGAGTGTCTTTCCTCAGCATCAAGTGTCTTTCCTCAGCATCAAGTGTCTTTCCTCAGCATCGAGTGTCTTTCCTCAGCATCAAGTGTCTTTCTTCAGCATCAAGTGTCATTCCTCAGCATCAAGTGTCTTTCCTCAGCATCGAGTGTCTTTCTTCAGCATCAAGTGTCATTCCTCAGCATCAAGTGTCTTTATTCAGTATCAAGTGTCTTCAGCATCAAAATGTCTTTCCTCAGCATCGAGTGTCTTTCCTCAGCATCGAGTGTCTTTCCTCAGCATCGAGTGTCTTTCCTCAGCATCGAGTGTCTTTCCTCAGCATCGAGTGTCTTTCCTCAGCATCAAGTGTCTTTCCTCAGCATCAAGTGTCTTTCCTCAGCATCAAGTGTCTTTCCTCAGCATCAAGAGTCTTTCCTCAGCATCAAGAGTCTTTCCTCAACATCAGAGTGTCTTTCCTCAGCATCAAGTGTCTTTCCTCAGCATTAAGTATCTTTAATCGGCATCAAGTGTCTTTCCTCAGCATTATGTGTCTTTCCTCAGCATCGAGTGTCTTTCCTCAGCATCAAGTGTCTTTCCTCAGCATCAAGTGTCTTTCCTCAGCATCAAGTGTCTTTCCTAAGCATCAAGTGTCTTTCCTCAGCATCGAGTGTCTTTCCTCAGCATCAAGTGTCTTTCCTCAGCATCAAGTGTCTTTCCTCGTCATGAAGTGTCTTTCCTAAGCATCAAGTGTCTTTCCACAGCATCGAGTGTCTTTCCTCAGCATCGAGTTACATTCCTAACAATCATGTGTCTTTCCTCAGCATAAAGTGTCTTAACTCTGCATCAAGAGTCTTTCCTCAGCATCAAGTGTCTTTGCTAAGCATTCAGTGTCTTTTCTCAGCATTAAGTGTCTTTCCTAAGCATCAAGTGTCTTTCCTCTGCATCAAGTGTTTTTCCTCAGCATCAAGTGTCTTTCCTCAGTACCAAGTGTCTTTCCTCAGCACCAACTGTCTTTCATCAGCATCAAGTGGCTTTCCTCAGCATCAAGTGTCTTTTATCAGCATTATGTGTCTTTCCTCAGCATCGAGTGTCTTTCCTCAGCATCAAGTGTCTTTCTTCAGCTTCAAGTGTCATTCCTCAGCATCAAGTGTCTTTCCTCAGCATCGAGTGTCCTTCCTCAGCATCAAGTGTCTTTCCTCAGCATCAAGTGTCTTTCCTCAGCATCGAGTGTCTTTCCTCAGCATCAAGTGTCTTTCTTCAACATCAAGTGTCATTCCTCAGCATCAAGTGTCTTTCCTCAGCATCGAGTGTCTTTCTTCAGCATCAAGTGTCATTCCTCAGCATCAAGTGTCTTTATTCAGTATCAAGTGTCTTCAGCATCAAAATGTCTTTCCTCAGCATCGAGTGTCTTTTCTCAGCATCAAGTGTCTTTCCCTAGTATCAAGAGTCTTTTCTCAGCATCAGGAGTCTTTCCTCAGCATTAAGTGTCTTTTCTCGTTCTCGAGTGTCTTTCCTCAGCATCAAGTTTCTTTTCTCAGCATCAAGCCTCTTTCCTCAGCATCAAGTATCTTTCCCCAGCATCAAGTGTCTTTCCTCAGCATCAAGTGTCTTTCCTCAGCATCAAGTGTCTTTCCTCAGCATCAAGTGTCTTTCCTCAGCATCAAGTCTCTTTCCTCAGCATCAAGTGTTTTTCCTCAGCATCAAGCCTCTTTCCTCAGCATCAAGTGTCTTTCCCCAGCATCAACTGTCTTTCCTCAGCCTCAAGTGGCTTTCCACAGCATCAGGTGTCTTTCCTCAGCATCAATTGTCTTTTCTCAGAATTAAGTGTCTTTCCTAAGCATCGAGGGTCTTTCCTCAGCATCAATTGTCTTTCCTCAGCATTAAGTATCTTTCCTAAGCATCGAGGGTCTTTCCTCAGCATCAAGTGTCTTTCCTCAGTACCAAGTGTCTTTCCTCAGCATCAATTGTCAGTGGTGAAAGCTCGCTCTTCAGGGTGTCCCGTGGAAGTTACAGTGGTGAAAGCTCACTCTTCAAGGTGTCCCGTGGAGGTGACAGTGGTGAAAGCACGCTTCTCAAGGTGTCTTGTGGAGGTGACAGTGGTGAAAGCTCGCTCATCAAGGTGTCTTGTGGAGGTGACAGAGTGGTGAAAGCTCACTCTTCAAGGTGTCCCGTGGAGGTGACAGTTGTGAAAGCTCGCTTCTCAAGGTGTCCCGTGGAGGTGACAGTGGTGAAAGCTCGCTGCTCAAGGTGTTTTGCGGAGGTCACAGTGGTGAAAGCTCGCTTCTCACGGTGTCCTGTGGAGGTTACAGTGGTGAAAGCGCGCTCCTCAAGGTGTCCCATGGAGGTGACAGTGGTGAAAGCTCACTCCTCAAGGTGTCCCGTGGAGGTGACAGTAGTGAAAGCTCGCTCCTCAAGGTGTCTTGTGGAGGTGACAGAGTGGTGAAAGCTCACTCCTCAAGGTGTCCCGTGGAGGTGACAGTGGTGAAAGCTCACTCCTCAAGTTGTTTTGTGGAGCTGACAGTGGTGAAAATCGCTTCTCAAGGTGGCCTGTGGAGGTGACAGTGGTGAAAGCTCGCTTCTCATGTGTCCCGTGGAGGTGACAGTGGTGAAAGCTCACTCCTCAAGGTGTTTTGTGGAGCTGACAGTGGTGAAAGCTCACTCCTCAAGGTGGCCTGTGGAGGTGACAGTGGTGAAGGTTCGCTTCTCAAGGTGTCCCGTGGAGGTGACAGTGGTGAAAGCTTGCTCCTCAAGGTGTCTTGTGGAGCTGACAGTGGTGAAATCTCACTCCTCAAGGTGTCCCGTGGAGGTGACAGTGGTGATAGCTCGCTCCTCAAGGTGTCCCGTGGAGGTTACAGTGGTGAAAGCTCACTCCTCAATGTGTCCCGTGGAAGTTACAGTGATGAAAGCTCACTCTTAAAGGTGTCCCGTGGAGGTGACAGTGATGAAAGTTTGCTTCTCAAGGTGTCTTGTGGAAGTGACAGTGGTGAAAGCTCGCTTCTCAAGGTGTCCCGTTAAGGTGACAGTGGTGAAAGCTCGCTTCTCAAGGTGTCCCGTTAAGGTGACAGTGGTGAAAGCTCGCTTCTCAAGGTGTCTTGTGGAGGTGACAGTGGTGAAAGCTCGCTCCTCAAGGTGTCTTGTGGATGTGACAGAGTGGTGAAAGCTCACTCCTCAAGGTGTCCCGTGGAGGTGACAGTGGTGAAAGCTTGCTTCTCAAGGTATCCCGAGGAGGTGACAGTGGTGAAAGCTCGCTCCTCAAGGTGTCTTGTGGAGGTGACAGTGGTGAAAGCTCACTCCTCAAGGTGTCTCGTGGAGGTGACAGTGATGAAAGCTCGCTTCTCAATGTGTCCCGTGGAGGTGACAGTGGTGAAAGCTTGCTCCTCAAGGTGTCTTGTGGAGCTGACAGTTGTGAAAGCTCACTCCTCAAGGTGTCCCGTGGAGGTGACAGTGGTGATAGCTCGCTCCTCAAGGTGTCCCGTGGAGGTTACAGTGGTGAAAGCTCGCACCTCAAGGTGTCTTGTGGAGGTGACAGAGTGGTGAAAGCTCACTCCTCAAGGTTTCCCGTGGAGGTGACTGTGGTGAAAGCTTGCTCTTCATGGTGTCTTGTGGAGGTAACAGTGGTGAAAGTTCGCTCCTCAAGGTGTCCCGTGGAGGTGAAAGTGGTGAAAGCTTGCTCCTCAATTTGTCCAGTGGAGGTGACAGTGGTGAAAGCTCGCTTCCCAAGGTGTCCTGTGGAGGTGACAGTGGTGAAAGCTCTCTCCTCAAGGTGTCCTGTGTAGGTGACAGTGGTGAAAGCTCGCTCCTCAAAGGTGTCTTGTGGAGGTAACAGTGGTGATCTAGATCTATGTTAGTCTACGTTACAATGATAATATGTTGATGTGATCTATGTTAGTCTACGTTACAAAGATAATATGTTGATGTGATTTGTGTTAGTCTACGTTACAAAGATAATATGTTGATGTGATCTATGTTAGTCTACGTTACAATGATAATATGTTGATGTGATCTATGTGTTGTCTGCTACACGTCACTAGGAGCCGAGGCATTGTCTGCCACACATCACTTAGAGCTACCTGGAGGGTATTCCGGGTATCAACGACGCCGCGGCCCGGTCCACGACCAGGCCTCTTGGTGGATCAGGGCCTGATCAACCAGGCTGTTACTGCTAGCGGCACGTAGTCGATCTTACGAACCACTGCCCGGCTGATCCGGTACCGACTTTAAGTGTCTGTCCAGCTCCCTCTTGAAGGCAGCCAGGGTTCTATTGGTAATTCCCCTTATTCCTGGTGGGACGCTGTTGAACAGTCTGGGGCCTCGGACTCTTATTGTGTTTTCTCTTAGTGTACCAATGGCGATCCTACTTTTCATTGGAGGTATTTTGCACCGCTTGCCCAGTCTTTTGCTTTCGTAGGGAGAGATTTGTGTTTGCAGATTAGGGATAATTCCTTCTAGGATTTTTCAAGTGTAGATTATGATATATCTCTCTCGCCTGCGTTCCAGCGAGTACAAGTGAAGTGCTTTTAAGGCGTTTGACGGAACTTATATGTGCAGTAAATGTTTTCTGAACATTCTCTAGATCTACAATTTCACCTGCTTTTAATGGAATTGTTAATGTACAGCAATATTCCAGCCTAGAGAGAACAAGTGATTTTAAAAGAATCATTGGCTTGGCATCTTGCTTTAAAAGTTCTCTTTATCCATCCTATCATTTTCTTCGCAGTTGTGATCTTGACACTGTTCTGATATTTGAAAGTGAGATCCTCAGACATTACTACTCCCAGGTCCCTCACATTACTTTTCCGCTCTATTGTATGATTAGAGTTTGTAGTATACTCAATTATAATTATTATCTCCTCCAGTTTTCTATTACGGAATAGTTGAAATTTGTCTTCATTGAACATCATATTGTTTTCAGTTGACCATTGGAAAACTTGGTTTATATCTTCATGGAGGGTAACCGTGTCCTCAGTGAATGACAAATCTCATGCAGATCCTAGTATCGTCTGCAAAGGAAGAAACGGTGCCATGGATTACATCTCTGTCTATGTCTGAAATGAGGCTGAGGAAGAGGATGGGGGCGATAATCCACGAAAGGCGACGGAGGTGGTGGCGACGTGTCTAGTGTTTAACACAAGAAATACCAATACTGAGGCACTGAGACAGTACCTGCAACATACCGAGGACTGAGACAGTGTCTGCCACATGTTAAGTACTGAGACAGTGTCTTCCACATATTAAGCACTGAGACAGTGTCTTCCACATATTAAGCACTGAGACAGTGTCCTCCACATATTAAGCACTGAGACAGTGTCTTCCACATATTAAGCACTGAGACAGTGTCTTCCACATATTAAGCACTGAGTCAGTGTCTGCTTCATCAATGAGGACTGGGACAGTGTCTGCCACACACCACGTTTCTCTCACTGCGAGAGTCTCCTCCACACCAAGGTTCGCTGAGAGCCTCCACACCAAAGTTCCCAGAGAGCCTCCACACCAATGTTCGCTGAGAGAGCCTCCACACCAATGTTCGCTGAGAGAGCCTCCACACCAATGTTCGCTGAGAGAGCCTCAACACCAATGTTCGCTGAGAGAGCCTCCACACCAATGTTCGCTGAGAGAGCCTCCACACCAATGTTCGCTGAGAGAGCCTCCACACCAATGTTCGCTGAGAGAGCCTCCACACCAATGTTCGCTGAGAGAGCCTCCACACCAATGTTCGCTGAGAGAGCCTCCACACCAATGTTCGCTGAGAGAGCCTCCACACCAAGGTTCGCTGAGAGAGCCTCCACACCAATGTTCGCTGAGAGAGCCTCTACACCAATGTTCGCTGAGAGAGCCTCCACACTAATGTTCGCTGAGAGAGCCTCCACACCAATGTTCGCTGAGAGAGCCTCCACACCAATGTTCGCTGAGAGAGCCACCACACCAATGTTCGCTGAGAGAGCCTCCACACCAAGTGTTCGCTGAGAGAGCCTCCACACCAATGTTCGTGAGAGAGCCTCCACACCAATGTTCGCTGAGAGAGCCTCCACACCAATGTTCGCTGAGAGAGAGCCTCCACCCAATGTTCGCTGAGAGAGCCTCCACACCAATGTTCGCTGAAGAGAGCCTCCACAGTTCGCTGGAGAGCTCCACACCAATGTTCGCTGAGAGAGCCTCCACACCAATGTTCGCTGAGAGAGAGCCTCCACACCAATGTTCGCTGAGAGAGAGCCTCCACCAAGTTCGCTGAAGGCCTCCACCGTTGCTGAGAAGAGCCTCCACACCAAGTTCGCTGAGAGGCTCCCCAGGTTCGTGAGAGGCCTCCACCGGTTCGCTGGAGAGAGCCTCCACACCAATGTTCGCTGAGACCCTTACAAGCGAAGGCCTCCACACCAATGTTCGCGAGGCCTCCACACAGGTTCGCTGAGAGAGCCTCGGTTGCTGAGAGAGCCCCACCAATGTTCGCTGAGAGAGAGCCTCCACACCAAGGTTCGCTGAGAGAGAGCTTCCACACCAGGTTCGCTGAGAGAGCTCCACACCAGTTCGCTGAGGAAGCAAGGTCGCTGGATTACACGGGTTCTGAGAGAGCTCCAGAAGCGCTGAGAGGATTCCACACAAGGTTCGCTGAGAGAGGCTCGCACACAATTTGCTGAAGAAGCCTCCACACCAGGTTCCTGAGAGAGACCTCAACAGTTCGAGAGCAGGCTGGGAGAGCCTCCACACCAAGGTTCGCTGAGAAGAGCCTCCACAAGTTCGCTGAGAGAGCCTCCACACAGGTTCCTGAGAGGCCTCCACACCAAGGTTCGCTGAGAGGACCTCCACCAAGTTCGACTGAGAGAGCTCCACAAGGTTCGCTGAGAAGGCCTCCACAAGTTCGCTGAGAGAGCTCTCACACCAGTTGCTGAGAGGCTCCACACCAAGGTTCACTGGAGAGAGCCTCCACACCAATGTTCGCTGAGAGAGAGCCTCCACACCAAGTTCGCTGAGAGAGCCTCACACCAAGGTTCGCTGGAGAGCCTCCACACCAAGGTTCGCTGAGAGAGCCTCCACACCAAGGTTCGCTGAGAGAGCCTCCACACCAAGTTCGCTGAGAGAGCCTCCACACCAAGGTTCGCTGAGAGAGCCTCCACACCAAGGTTCGCTGAGAGGAGCCTCCACACCAAGGTTCGCTGAGAAGAGCCTCCACACCAAGTTCGCTGAGAGAGCCTCCACACCAAGGTTCGCTGAGAGCCCACCCAAGTTCGCTGAGAGGCCTCCACCAGGTTCGCTGAGAGAGCCTCCACACCAAGGTTCGCTGAGAGAGCCTCCACACCAATGTTCGCTGAGAGAGCCTCCACACCAAGGTTCGCTGAGAGAGAGCCTCCACACCAAGGTTCGCTGAGAGAGAGCCTCCACACCAAGGTTCGCTGAGAGAGAGCCTCCACACCAAGGTTCGCTGAGAGAGCCTCCACACCAAGGTTCGCTGAGGAGAGCCTCCACACCAATGTTCGCTGAGAGAGCCTCCACACCAAGTTCGCTGAGAGAGCCTCCACACCAAGTTCGCTGAGAGAGAGCCTCCACACCAATGTTCGCTGAGAGAGAGCCTCCACACCAATGTTCGCTGAGAGAGAGCCTCCACACCAATGTTCGCTGAGAGAGAGCCTCCACACCAAGGTTCGCTGAGAGAGAGCCTCCACACCAAGGTTCGCTGAGAGAGAGCCTCCACACCAAGGTTCGCTGAGAGAGAGCCTCCACACCAAGGTTCGCTGAGAGAGAGCCTCCACACCAAGGTTCGCTGAGAGAGAGCCTCCACACCAAGTTCTGAGAGAGTCTCACCAGTCGGAGAGAGCCTCCACACCAAGGTTCGCTGAGAGAGAGCCTCACACCAATGTTCGCTGAGAGAGCCTCCACACAATGTTCGCTGAGAGAGCCTCCACACCAAGGTTCGCTGAGAAGAGCCTCCACACCAAGTTCGCTGAGAGAGAGCCTCACACCAAGTTCGCTGAGAGAGCCTCCACACCAAGGTTCGCTGAGAGAGAGCCTCCACACAAAGGTTCGCTGAGAGAGCCTCCACACCAAGGTTCGCTGAGAGAAGCCTCACACCAAGTCTGAGCTCACAGTGCTGAGAGAGAGCCTCACACCAAGGTTCGCTGGAGAGAGCTCCACACAAGTTCGCTGGAGAGAGCTCCACACCAAGTTCGCTGAGAGAGCTCCACCAAGTTCGCTGGAGAGAGCTCACACCAAGGTTCGCTGAGAGAGCTCCACACAGGTTCGTGAGAGGCCTCCACAAGGTTGCTGAGAGAGCCTCACACAAGGTTCCTGAGAGAGCCTCACACCAAGGTTCGCTGGAGAGAGCCTCCACCCAAGTTCCTGAGAGAGAGCCTCCACACAAGGTTCTGAGAGAGGCCTCCACCGTTCCGGGAGGCCTCCACCAGGTTCGTGAGGAGCCTCGGTTCAGGCCACAGGTTCTGGAGAGCCTCAGGTTCGGGGGAGCTCCACACAAGTCGTGGCCCACAGGTTCCTGACTCCCAGTCGGGAAGCCCAGTTTGACTCCAGGTGCTGGGCCCCACACAGTCGTGGAGCTCACACCGTTGCTGAGAGCCCACCAGGCCTGAGCTCCACCAAGTCGCTGGAGGCTCAAGTCTGGAGCCCACCGTTCGGAGCTCACATTCGCTAAAGGCCTCCACAGTTCCTGAAGTCTCACACTGTTCCTAAAGCCTCACACCAAGTCTTGCTCCTCCACCATGTTCCTAAGAGCCTCACCAGTTCTTCCTCCACACAAGTTCCTAAGCTACGGTTTGAGGCCTCCACAAATTCCTAAGCCTCCCCAATTTCTTAAAGCTCCCCTCCTAACCCACGTTCTGAACTCCCTTC
>WNWK01041681.1:0-16334 GCA_009830355.1 Cherax destructor | reverse complement strand
CACACAAAAAAATGGTAGCAAAGGGTTACAAACACAAATATAACCGAGCAGTAAAAGGGGCACATAGGACTGGTTCCTACTAAAAAAATAATAAGAACCACCCCCCGTTTGGGACACCATGCCTGTGGGGGGTTATGGAATTCGGGATAATCGGGGATAGGGGAGAAAGGGAAGGAGGAGTAGGCAGGAGGGTGAGGTTGACAGGAGCGGGTGTAATGTGAGGTCACTGGTGACTACACCATCACCTCTCATTACCAAAATTACTCACCCTATCTTTTACCTAAAAAAAAAATATAATAATAAAGAATAATAAGAATATAAGGGGGACAATGAATATTACTATTCCACTAAACACAGTTTATTTAATTAATTAAAAACCTTTTACCAAAAACCCCCAAAAAATGATAATTTCGGAAATGTATTTCATATGGGGGGGATTGAGTAGCTCAATGTAAGGATAAACCTAAAATTTAAAAATTCAAAAAAATAACTTTTCGCGAAATTGTTAATATTCAAGGACCGTTTTTTTACGGTCCCGCCTGGAAAAGGGTGTAAAATTTTCGGGAATGTTGCAAATTTGCAATTGTTAATGAAACACCAAATAAGTATTTTTCAATTTAAAAATAGTAGAAATATCAAAAACAAAAATGGAACTTGTTTAAAAACCTTTTTAAGTAAAAAAAAATATAAACATGTACCAAAAGGAAGATGCACACATTGCAAAGGGAAAAAAATTTTCAAGTTACATTTTCCCCAATTTCCCCTTGAGTAAGAACAATCATTATAGATAACTAATTACTAGAATGAAAGGCTAAAAATTTGTTTCTTTGAGATGGGTTAATTTGCATGTTGAACAGAAAATGAGGGAACATGACGTTTCTTTGTGCTGCAATACTTGAGGCAATGTCTTTCCTTTTGATGGCCAGTGAGGTAGCAGTTATCCAACCTCACACTGTCATCAGGCCTAGATGCACTTTTTTGGTACGGGCATTGAAGATGACAATTGCAAGGCTTGCAAACCATCATCCCCGTTACCACTGGAAGTACAAGGTTTTGGATTTGACTTATGTTCCCCTGGCCCATATTTGCCCTTTTGGGATTTTGCGGGACAGAGACTTCCCCTTAAAGCCAGTGGAATGCATTTGGCTTTTAGTGACCGAAAATTCTTGAAATTTTTTAAAGAAGGCAGTGTAAAGAGGCCTTATTTTGGGGAATCTGTCCTTATGCTTTTGGGTGTTACTTGAAATGAACTGTACCCCTTTAACAACCTAAACCTCTTGGGATGACATGACTTCTGCAACCTGGTTTCCCCTTTGTTGAACTTGCCCAATAATCATCTGGGGAGGGGATGAACAAATACCCATAAACAACAGAATACCTATGAACTGGATTATTTTTTTTCACCATTAGTTACAAAAGTAGCATCTAGGGTTTTTTGCTTGGCATATAAATTAGTTTGATATGTCATGCTTTCTATCATTTTTTGGGGAAAAAACCGGCTAAAATAATCAAATGGACACTTAATTGCAAGAGGTTTTTCATGTTGGTATACACTCAAAGAGTCATTATTGATATCTTCCTTCTTCCATGCAGATCAGCTTGAACAGCAAGCTCATCATGAAGAGTTTCCCTTCATCAGGGTAACACTTTTCTTTTTTTTGGCAATTTAGGTTTTGGATGGCCTATTTTTCCCCCTCATCATCACTTGACACCTGTGCATCAGGTGGCAAGTATTCATCACCACTGTCAAGTAATTCCAGGTCAGCTGGCTCTGGATCTAGTCATTTTCAAAACAGATATTTTTGGGACTTTTTTTTAGGGGGGATTCACCATAGAACATTTTCTCATTGATCGGGAATGACAATAAGAATGTTCTGTACACACCCAGACCACTACAGAATTCATTTTGCACTAGAAATTTTTATATAAATATTTTTTTACTGAAATTTACAAATTTTAAAGAGGGGCGGGACCGTATTTTAACGGCCCCTTTTTTTGTTGCACTTTTTCAATTGCATGGTACACTCATATTATGCATATCTAACTTCTGATATTTTCTCAAAACATGCCTAAACTATTCATTTACACACTGGACACCCCAATAAAGAAATTTCCGGACATTGTAGGGGTATAATCACAATGTATATGAGTGGAACTAGAGCAAAATCAGGCTCGGTTTTGCCAAGCGAGAAAGTGTTTACTTTTGGTCTCTCAACCAATGGGAAGCAGCAGCCCGGGTCTGGTTGGAGCACCGAGAAGGCTTGTGATTGGTCAGAAATAGAGAACAAAAAACCTGGGATGCGCAGGGGGAGTAGGAGGCCCCCGGCGAAAAACCATGCTTTCAGGTCCGTTTTTTGACGGTCCTGCCCGGTAAAGGGTTCCTTGTACAATAATATATTTGGGAACAGAAGAACACTATTGGGTTTAGATAAATAGGGATTGCATTTTTAAGCGGGGGAGACAGGGAATACAACAACTGACGAAACAGAATATAACTTACAATATAGTTCGGGGGAAAGTTCACCACAGGAACTCAAGTCACATTTCCTAGCCACAGGTCCCAAGACCTGCTCCAACAGAACTCTGCCCAGTGTCTCCAAGAGTCTCCTCCAGAGACTCTACAGCAGCCTCCCCAGAGCCCCTGCACACCGGCACCGTTTCCTGGGAACCCCCAGGGGCCCGCGAACGGCCGGGAGTCTGCCCGAATGTCTCCAGCCCAGAGCTCCGCACACAGGCCGGGAGCTCCGCCAGAATGTCCCCCAGTTGTTCCCTGGCCTTATATGGTCCTCCAAGCACCCCCCCAATGGGGAAAAGGCCCCCATGTGTTTTGGGACCTGACTGGCTAGCCCAAAAAAGACAAAAGCCCGGGAGACTTAAATCGAGAGGCGTGATTGACAGCTATTTACAAAGGGCAGGGGGCCCGGCTTAGGTAGCCCTCAAAAGACCCTGATTAATCACAACGTAAATAAATTAGAGAAAGGAAAAGGTTTCCACAAAGGCTATTTCCCAAAACCGGGGTCTGTCCTATGAAAAAAGGGTTGGGGGAAATAGGACTAACAACACTGGAGGAAAGAAGGGTCAGAGGAGACATGATAATGACATACAAAATACTGCGGGGAATCGACAAGGTAGAAGGGACAGGATGTTCCAGAGAGGGAAAAACAGAAAAAAGGGGGACACAAGGGAAACCCGAAGACTCAGATGAGTCAAAGGGATGTTAGGAAGCTTTTCCCTTCAGCCACAGAGTAGTCAGGAAGTGGAATAGCTAAGACAGATATAGTGGAGGCAGGAACCATACATAGTTTTAAGACAAGGTATGATAAAGCTCATGAAGCAGGGAGAGCGGAGACCCAGTAAAGAAGTGAAGAGGCGGGGCCAGGAGCTGAGTCTCGCCCCCGGGCCCAAATTGGTGAGTACAATTGGGTGAGTACACACAAAATACACACACACACACCCTCAAACACACACACACACACGCACACACACACACACCCCTCACAAACACACACACAAAAAAAACCACACAAAAGGGATGGAACAAGAGGGGGAGAGAAAACTATGAGGCCCCGGGGAAAAAAGGAGAAAAGGAGGGAGGCAAAGCTTTGTGTAAAATTTGGGAAGGGAGGTTGGAGGAACAGAAGAAGAAATGGGAGCCACAAGTCAAAGCTGCAGTACCCGGGATAAAGGCCTAGAATGTGAGGTAAATGGGTAGACGGGACCTAGATTCACCTAGGGTAGTGCAGATATTGGGGACATAAATATGGAAGACCCCTTAGTGATCATGTGGTTTTAAGTTTTGAATACTATTAGAGTTACAAGGGGGGGGGGCAGGAAGGCTGGACGAATGAAACCAAACTACAAGAATGTGGACTACGGGGCATGAAGAACTTCCTGAACAGGGTTCAGTGGGACAGGGAACTGGCGGGGAAGTCAGTAAACGAGATGATGGCATATGTGACAACAATAAGCAAGGAAGCTGAGGAGAGGTTTGTACCCAAGGGACAGGAGTAATAAAAAAGCCAGGATGAACCCATGGTTCACCCAAAGGCGGGAAGGCCAAAACCAAGTGTGCTAGAGCATGGAAGGGGTATAGACGGAAAGGACCCAGGGAAATAAGGAGAGCAGTCGTAGAGCCAGAAATGAATATTCACAGGTAAAAAGGGGAGGCCCAACGACAATTTGAAAATGACATAGCAGCGAAAGCCAAATCTGACCCAAAGCTATTGTACACCCACATCAGGAGGAAAACAACAGTCAAGGATCAGGTGATCACGCTAAGGAAGGAAGGAGGAGAGATCTCAAGAAACGACCGCGAAGTATGTGAGGAACTCAACATGAGATTCGAAGAAGTGTTCACAGAGGAGACAGAAGGAACTCCAGAAAGACGGAGAGGTGGGGTACATCACCAAGTGTTGGACAAAATACATGCAACCGAGGAAGAAGTGAAGAGGCTGCTGAGTGAGCTAGATACCTCAAAGGCGATGGGGCCGGACAACATCTCTCCATGGGTCTTGAGATGGGGGAGCAGAAGTGCTTTTGTTACCCCTAACAACAATTTTCAACACATCTATCGAAACAGGAGATTACCTAAGAAATGGAAGACAGCAAATTTAGTCCCAATCTAAAAAAAAAGTAGACATACATGAAGCACTAAACTACAGACCAGTGTCACTGACATGTATAGTATGCAAAGTCATGGAGAAGATTTATCAGGAGAAGAATGGTGGAGCACCAAAAGGAACAGCTTATCAACGGCAGCCAGCAGGGTTTAGGGAGGGGAAATCCGGTCACAAATCTACTGGAGTTCTAGCAGGGTGCGGGGTAAGACAAGAGAGAGGGGGGTGGGGATTGCATTTTCTTACTGCAAAAGCTTTTGACGCAGTTCCACAAAAAATTAAAAATTGGGACTCAAGGGCAAAAATCATTCCAAATATTTCTCTGTGTGAGAGTAAACAGGTTTTAAAACAAAAAAAGAAAAACTAAGTAAATAATATTTATGTTACTTTTTTTTTATAATGTTTGAGGCCAAAAAATTTAACAGTTGTCTTTAGAGTACACAGTTATTATAGACACATAAAAGCTCATCTTAATTTAAACCGGGGGAAAACCTAGAGTAAAAAACACTGAATTTTTTTCGATCAGAAAAATGAAAATTGATTATTTCCAAAAAAACCTATTTGATTAAATAAGACGAAACATTATAAATAACACAAAATCAAGAGTTAACTTTTCTTTAAGGAAAATAAACAATATTAAAATTTTTAAACTGAGAAGATGAATTTTCCAGTTGTTTCTTGAAAACCAACAAAATCTGCGCCTACTCAGCCTAAACTCATGAAACTTTTCATCCATCTTATACGATACATCAGCCATTAACACTTGATGCCCTTCACAATTACTTTATTTTAATCAGATCAGACTCAGAGCCTTAAACCCTTTTGGGGGGTCATAGAGCGCCTGTGAATAGGGGTATAGTATTTAGATTCGATCCAAGCAAGGGGAAGACAAACCCACTTCCTTTAATCAAGAGCTCATCATCAGAATCAAAGCAAGATAATGGGATATTACAAAAAATACTATTGGTGTCTCGTAGCCGATCGCTAGAACACTTGGCTCACACTCTGAGGCCCGGAGATCGAATCCCCTCGAGGATGTAAAGGAGGGGGGGTGTTGATTCACCGGGAATTCCCCCGGGTTTTTACCAGATGGGCCTGGCTCCGGCCCCCTGGCGTATATCAGAGCCCTTTGTTCCCATGGGAGGATGCCCCAGCGGGGGGGAAATTCCCCCAGAACCCCCCGCAGGGGCGGTGGTTGTGATGCTAGGCCCTTGGTCTACCTTCCCCCCCCAAGGAGGCTGACAAGGGCGCTTGCGAGCCGCAGATGGGCAACTCCACCTTGGCACCTACCCTGCCCTAGAAGGGGTGGGCATGGTGATCGACCCGGGTGTAAAACAAAGGGGCGTGTTTCCATAAAACACCTGCGCCCCTGTCCCTGTTCACCCATCAGTATAAAATAGTCCTGGGTATTAGTCGTGGGTGGGTCTCATCCTGGGACAAAACTGATAATTTGCCCGTTGCTCAGCATAACAAACGGTTTCTATATACATAGTAGTAGTATTATTTTTAAAGATAAAAAATTTTAAAGTTGGCACTTACAATTTTTAAATATTTCAACCTTCTTCTAGCGGTGAAATATTAAAGTCGATAAAGGAAACTTTCTCCATTTATGACGGGAAACTTAACAGGTACAACCTGTGTAACATTGTTCATAGATCACTGATGCTTCCAGTAAGCCGCACAAATCTTACCATAGATCCAATACACCGGCACTAAAAATTTGGGAAGCCGACCGAATAAACGGAAATTTTGAAAAAAGAAAAAAAAAAGCAGTCCGAGAATATTCTGAAAAAAAAAAGACTACCATTTTTAAAACCCGTAATGAAAACGGGATTCATTAATTTTTCCCTTTTGTCTTTTTATTTAGTAAATATACTCTTCAAATCTGTAAAATTGTAAGATTGATGATATTGGCAACTAAAAAAACTTATCATGTCAGTACTTATTCAGCTCAAAATTAAAAAAAATATTTCCAGTTAAGATAGAGAAATTTATACGGTTTGAAGCAGTTCAGAAGAGGCATTCTCTATAATTACAGGGGAAACAATTATTTTAATAAGACTGGCCAATTGAAATATCACACTTAAATGTCCTAATTATTTTTAATAAGGTCCTCCACGATGAACGTTTGAACCCAGTCAAAAAAAAGCATTCTCAGAAACAAATTATTCCAACAATTCCTTTTTTTTTTTTTTAAATTCATAAACTTTCAAATTTCCACACACTCAAACTAAACTAAGGAGTATTCTGAAGCCCTTCAGAAGTATTCTTTGTTATCTCTCTGTATTCAATAAAAAAACGCACCAGTTAACGGTTAAGAAACAACACCAGGGGGAAAATTTGGATCAGAAGAGGATTTTCCAGAAATGTCACGGGGTTAGTGATTCCCAAATTATTTTAACTCTCACTATTTTGCAAATTTTCCAACACACAAACAAAGTTTAATATCTGCGTGCTGGCGGGAAACATCATCCCTTAAAATAAACCTTTCATAAAAGATTAACTGAAATATATTTAAAGTGATACAGTGGGGAAAAAATTTTCATACTATTTTACGCATAAAATTATTAAACTGCTTGAACACACTCGAATGTTTTTCTTTCCGTCATGAATACGAAGTTCGATGTTTATACGTTTAAGCAATGCTGCGACACTTTTGGAAGTTTTAAAGTATTCTAAGATGCTGTTAATTTGATCGAGGTGCCTTCATATTACTCAAAACCAAATCTGTTTGAGTGAGAACAAAAGTTTGTTTCAGTAAATAAACAATCGGATACCTCCTTTTTCCCCCCCTATCCCTGGGATAAAATTGGGAGAGGCCGGGGTAAAGGAACATAAGAGGAAGCAGGAGATACAGCCCGCTTTTTCCAAACCACACAATGTCAAGTCTCCACTAAATCACCCCTTTCAACTCTACAACCACAGTAACATGCATAAGTCATCCAGTTCATTCACCACAATCCATCCTACTAACAATCTTCTAACACCTCTCCTCATCTTTTAACATACAACATCTTCAATTTTACCAGGTAAAAGAAACATAAAATAAATGTTCATAACGGAATCATGTAGGGGGAAAAAAATAGATGATGAAAGAAGGAATGACAAAATTGTCAAATAGGGATCTTTAGGGGCTGTCTTTTTTATTTCTTTCCCTATTTTCTTCTTTTTTAAATAGGTCAAACCTTTTTACCTATCTTCAGAATTTACAAACGGTGCTGAAACACCAACTCCCAAAGGGCCCAGGGGATTACCTCATCTTTGTATATAGTTCTACTTTTTATTATGTCCTAGAATTTTTTTTGATAAAGCCACTGGGTATCAAACATCTACTATAAAGATACCCAAATGTTGCACATGTGTCTAAATGTTTTCAACGTACTGGGCCCGTGCCTTCTCATGATTAAAATAAAACGATTGAATGACATCAATTTTAATAGCTGGTTCATTTAATATCATGGATGAGAAGTTGTTTCAACAGTGTAGGTGTTAAGGTAATTGGTTCAGAGAACCAGCTGATAAATTAAGACACATGGCAACTTTTGAGTATCTTTAATGGGGAAACGTTTCGCCACACAGTGGCTTCATCAGCCCTATACAAAGAATAATAAGAACATAAGAAAGGAGGAACACTGCAGTAGGCCTGGGGCCCCATACTAGGCAGGTCCTTCACAATCCATTCTACTAAAGGAAATTTGCCCTACCCAATTTTCAGTGCAACCTAATCAATAAACTTTGAAAACTATTTACTCATGTGCGAGTCCCCCAAATCCAACCCCTCTCACTCATGAATTTACCCAAACCCAAAAAACTACCCAAGGTCCTTGCTTCAATAATCCTATTAGGCGACTGTTCCACTCATCAACTACCTATTTCCAAAACCAATTTTCCTATATCCTTTCTAAATCTAAACTTATCTAATTTGAATCCTTTTTTGGGGTTCGCTTTTGGGAGAATACCCTCAAGCCTTATTTATACCCCCTTTGTTAATACCCATTTTCCATTTTTATCTTGATCATGTCCCCCCTCATTCTTCGTCTTACAAGTGAATGAAATTTTA
Organism: Cherax destructor; assembly: GCA_009830355.1. Lineage (NCBI taxonomy): Eukaryota > Metazoa > Arthropoda > Malacostraca > Decapoda > Parastacidae > Cherax > Cherax destructor. The sequence goes on along the minus strand of WNWK01041681.1, from coordinate 7,658 downwards.
ATCGACCCCAGGTTGAGGGACTATTGCCCAAACCCCTTTGATTTTCACCATTCTTCTTTGTATGGGACGATGAAGCCACTGTGGGCGAAATTTTTCCCCAGTAAAAATATTTTAGGTGTTGCTCATGTGTCTAATTCATCACCAGTGTCGGTATTGATGTGGATTCCCCAAAAAAATTGCCCTTTTTTTAGGCTGTTAGTTTTTATATTTTAGTTTTATTAATCAAAATTTGTTTCAGGGAAAAAACTTGAGAACATCTCTTGTTATCAGAAATTTTTAAAATTATCTTTATCAGGGTTTAAACCAGGTTAAATGTCTCAGTGTTTAACTTTATCAGGTTAACCTAGGTTAAATGTCTAAATGCTTAACTTTATCAAGAACCTTTAAAAGTCTCAGTGTTTAACTTTATCAGGTTAACCAGGCTAAATCAACATGATGTAATTTTTTATTTGCACATAACATCTTTCTGCTCTTAAAGCAGTGAAAATAAATTAATCCAGAACAAAGTTTAAATTAAACATACTTAATTACTTATGCATGCTTACTAACTTATTTAAACATGAAAATGTATAATACTACTTGGAGAAAGTTAGCATGATTTAGGCATGTGTTGCCTAAATTACCTTTTATTTAACTAACAAAGGGGGAAATTGAAACATAGGTTTCAATATAATAATTTTTAAGTGCCTCATCCTATTGGCGTCTCCATTGCACTCTGATTACTTCATGATGTAAATTCTGTGCGGCTTTAAACTTCACTGCAGCTGTATTTTAGGATAGTGGTCTCTCTGAAATAACAAGGGAATACCTCTTCAGCTTGTCTTTAAACCTGGTGTTTCGTAGTGAAAGGTTTGAATTAATCTTGGGGTGTGAATATTCTTAATTTTTCCATTTTATTGAAGACCTTCTTTTATTAGTGTCTGTGTCCATTACTGTGTAAATGCATCAGAAACTTAAGCGACACTTTACTCTGTTCCTTTCAGGTGCACTGACGAAGTGTTCCGGGTTACAAAGTACGGGGATACATTTTTCGGATCACACATCGACCAAAATAAATACAATATGCGGGATAATAACAAAAAAAAAAAAAATAATAATAATAATAATAATAATAATAATAATAATAATAATAATAATAATAATAATAATAATAATATTAATAATAATAATAATAATAATTATACTACTACTACTACTACTAATAATAATAATAATAACAATAATAATAATAATAAAAATACAAGGATATATACATCGAGTAGTATGTATTTCTTTAGTGCATATACAAACGGTGGGGAAATTGCGGCTCTAGAAGTTGTTGTTGTTGTTGTAGATTTGCCGGGACTTCCCGGTCCGGGTCTTTTCTAGATGGTGACCCGGCCTTGGCTCCCTGTCGTGGGAGTGTCTGAGACCTATCCCTCCCATGGGAGGAGGTACAAGTACCCCCTCATCGTCTGGGACCAACTGTCCCCAGGCCTAGCCACGTTCCCCGCCACGGGGCCTCGTAGGAGACGCTAGGCCCCTTGTCTGCCATTTTCCACGCCCCAGGAGGACCGTGGGAATGACAGTCTTTTGAGCTGCAGATGGTAGCAAGCTCTGGCTCTGGTACCTACCCTGCCCTAGAAGGGCTGAGCATGGTGAGTCCCCCCGGCTCCAGAAGTTACTCCGTGCGGCCCCCACGACAATATTGGGTTTCATTGCCATTTGTCTTAAAATTTTATATTAATAACACTGGTCGGGATGATTTTTTATTGACTCTTTGTTATGTTTCTCGGTATATATATATATGGAAAATAGTGATTCATTGTGTTTTTTATTCATCTCTATCACATCAGGTTGTCAGTTATACGAAACGTTGCTTTTCTTTTTTCGTATAACATAAAGTAAATGAGAAAGTGGTATATTACCAATTAAAATGCTTACCTTATATTGAATTAAATGTTTATTCTAATTTTTTTTTCTTTATTTTCAGATTATTAATATGTCTAGAGGCTGCATAAATTCACCAGACATATTTTGTTATGTCTGCGGACAATTCATCCAATCAGATTCCCGGAGCAACATTACTCCTTTATTGAAGTGCTGCTACTTTGATTATTTTGGATGCAAACTTGGAGACCAGGACAAACCACACAAAGTTTTTGTTAATCACTATAGCAGTATAGTTTTTTTCAACAAGTCGGCCGTCTCCCACCAGGCAAGGTGACCCAAAAAGAAAAAAAATCCCCATAAAGAAAATACTTTCATCATCATTCAACTTTTTCACCTCACTCATACATAATCACTGTCTTTGCAGAGGAGCTCAGATACGACAGATGAGAATTGTCCCTCCAAGCTGTCACTATCCCAGACCCTCCTTTTAAAGTGCAGGCATTGTACTTCCCATTTCCAGGACTCAAGTCCAACTAAATCAATTAACTGGTTTCCTGAACCCCTTCACAAAATATTTCCTGCTCACACTCCAACAGCTCGTCAGGTCCCAAAAAACAATCGTCTCCAATCACTCCTATCTAACACGCTCACACATGCTTGATGGAAGTCCAAGCCTCTCGCCCACAAACCTCCTTTACCCCCCCCTCCAACCTTCTCGAGGACAACCCCTACCCCGCCTTCCTTCCCTACAGATTTATACGTCTCCAAGTCATTCTACTTTGATCCAATCTCTAAATGACCAAACCACCTCAAAAACCCCCTCTTCAGCCCTCTCCAAGTGTTTCCAAATTTTTTTCTTTATTTAAATCTTTTTGTACCCCTATCACCTTACTCTTATCTATGTTCACTTTCAATTTTCCCCCTTTAAAACCCTCCCAAAACTCGTCCACAAACCCTTTTGCAACTTTTCTTTAGAATTCCCATAAGCACAGTATCATCAGCAAAAGTAACTTTTAAATCCCTTTTTTGCTTTAATTCCCCTAATTTCCCCCCAAAACCCCTCCCCCCAAAAACACCCTAGCATTTATTTTTTTAAAACCCCCATCTATAAATATTTTAAAACAACCAGGGTGAAAACCATCCCTGTCTAAGACCTATTTTTCCCGGGGAAGTAATTTTCCTCTCCTACACACCCTAAATGAGCCTCATTTAAAAAAATTTAAACCACAGCCTTCACCAATCCTTCTTTTACCTTTCCATTAAAACCCTTTTGAAACATTTCCCAAAAATTCCCCTCCCTTTTTTCTTTTTTTTTCCATTTTCAAAATTAATTAAAGCCCCCTTTGCTCATCTGCAATCCTACTCTCTGTCTTCCTCAAATTTCCCAATAAAAATCCTCCTACACTTTACCTGGTATACCGTAAATTTATTCCACTATAATTTTACAATCTTTTTTACCCCCTTCCCCTTTAAAAAAAAAGGGAAATATCATGCTCTCTCCCAAATTTCCCTAGGTCCTTCCCCTTTTCATACATTTTTTAAAACAAAAAACCCAACCCACCCAACACTATATCCCCCTGTTTTAACATTTCTGTATGATCCCGTCAGTTCCGGGTTTTTCCCCCGTAATCCCTTTCACGCACTCCCCCACACTCACTTTCCTCCCTTTTTTTTCACTCCTAAACAATGTTATCCCTCCCGGGCCCAATTCATAAAATTTCCCTTTTCCCTTTTTTTTCATCGACTTTTAAAAAGTTCCTCAAAATATTCCCCCATCTACCCAATACCTCCAGCCCCCCCTCTACTAACTCCCCTTGTTTTTAACTGAAAAAACCCTTCTTTTCCTACCCCCTTTTTAAATTGTTTATTCCCCCAAAAATTTTTTTTTTGGTTTTCAGAAAAAATTTCTTGACAGAGCCTCTCCCACTTTTTCACCCGCTCTCCTTTTGCACTCCCCACCACTCTCAAACCCTTTTTTTTTTCCATATACTCTGCTTTTTTCTATTAACCCCTTCTGTTTTTTAAAAACTCTCATAAGCTACCTTTTTTTTTTACACACCTTTACTTCTTCATTCCACCACCACCCCCCTTTTTCCCCCCACCCACCCTCCTATAGCCACAAACGTCTGCCCCATTCTAATACTGCATTTTTAAAACAAACCCAAATTCCCCCTTCAACCCCCCACTACTCATACTTGCACTGAAACCTTTCTGCCAATAGTTGCTTATATCTCAACCCCAAATTTTTTCCCCTTAGTTTTTTACATTTTACCCCTTTTACCTTTTGTTGCCCCATTTTCTTTTTAATCCCATCAAACCCTTTTTTCCAAATTAATTTCAAAATAAACAATGCTTGTATATCCGTTTCCCTCTTTTTAAAAATGTTTTCATTCCCCTAAAAAAAAATTTCCCCCCCAAAATTTATCCACCCAAATTTTCATAATCCAAAAACCCACTTTAATTAAATCCCCAAACCCCTACCCATTGGCAAAATCCCCCCCCTCAACATTTCCCCAAAAACTCTTCTCTTCCTCTCACCCCTTTTTCTCCAGGTGCATAAACACTTACTATAACCCACTTTTCACTTTCCAAACCCTTTTTTTTACCCACATAATCCTTGAATTTATACATTTATAATTCCCTCTTAACTGCCATAACTGATTATTCAACATTATTGCCACTCCTTCTTTAGCTCTAACTCTATTTGAAACCCTCTGACCTAATCCCATTATTTCTCCCCACTGAAACTCACCTCCCCGCCAGCTTTGTCTCACTTCAAGCCAAAACATCCAGCTTCTTTTCATTCATAACATCTATATTCATCTCTTTCTTATCATTCGCACAACATCCACTCACATTCAAACATCCCACTTTGACGGTTTTCTTTTTTTTTTTTAGTAAATCTATACAGGAAAAGGTTACTAGCCCATTGTTCCCGGCATTTTAGTTGACTTTAACATACGCATGGTTTACGGAGGAAAGATTCTTATTCCACTTCTCCATGGATATGAAAGGAAATGCAATAAGAACAAGAACTATTAAGATAAAATCAAAGGAAACTCAAATGAGTGTGTATACATAAACGTGTACATGTATGTGTAGCGTGACCTAAGTGTAAGTAGAAGTAGCAAGACGTACCTGAAATCTTGCATGTTTATGAGACAGAAAAAGACACAAGCAATCCTACCATTATGTAAAACAGATACCGGCTTTCCTTTACACTCACTTGGCAGGACGATAGTACTCTCCTTGGGGGGTTGCTGACTACCAACCTACTACTAACTTTTTTGTTTTTTAATAATATATCTTTATTTCTACAAGTACAGTACAAGGTATACAGACCTAGCTGACATCAATGACATACTACTATATAGAAAGTCCCTTGTTATGCAGAACATTTCGGGCAATTGGGGTCAGTTTTGTCCCAAGATGCGACCCACACCAGTCGTCTAACACCCAGGTATCCATTTTACTTATGGGTGAACATAGACAATCGGTGTAAAGAAACACCCAATGTTTCTACCCTCGTTGGGAACTGAACCCAGAGACTCGCATCATGTGTCCAAACTGTTGTTTAAACTGCTGAACAAAATTTAAAAACATGTTTTAAAAAAGTACAGATGATACAACTGTACTCTGCGCCATCACTCTTCATGCAGTACACACAGTTACTCGCTTCGGTGGTAGCGGATTATAAGTAGTGCAGCTCAGTGTATATAAGTACATTTCGATTAATTAATACTTAAGATTGATTTTAAAGTTATAAAACCCTTTTTTTTATAACATAAGAGTATAACATAAGAATATAACATAAGAGTATACAACGGAAATAAAACAAAAAAAGTGTGTAACCAACAATGGGACGAAGATTTTGCTTTTACTGTTACATTTAAAAAGCTCACTGTTCCTTATCTGTCATACAACCAATTTAAAGCCAATAATTTAATGCATCACCATGAATGTAACCATAAAAATTGCATCTGAATTTCTTCCTAAATCAGAACTGCCAAAAATAAGATTAAATTTTGAAATCTAATTTAGTCACACAACAAAATAACCTTTTTTTTCCTCTGTAAGCAAAGTGATTTGGCTATTGAAGCTAGTTTTGTTGTAGCCAGATTATTGCCGTAGTTAACTACATTACAGTCCGGGAGAATTTGTAAAAAAGAATATTAGTGATGCGATTGAAATTTTCCCCACTTTTCGCCACCTGGCCCTGAGCGAGTGGTTCTCTTGCTGCTGACACCTGGCGGCCAGAGCGAGTTACTGATTTTCAGCAATATGGTGTCGGGGGGAAGGAGGAGGATCAACACGATGTGTGTTGAGGTCTTACGGGAGCAGTGTACCCGGATAACACGACTTTTGTTGCCGCCATTCTATCGATGCATATGGATTCATGCTGGGGAAATTGAAGGAATATCGCTGAATGGGGCATACCGATCTTCGTTAAGTTTGAACGGGGGCCCATCGAGACGTATGGATGGCTTTCAAGATAAATGAATGGTGATCAACGCTGGTTGGGAGGTATGCTTGAGGATGTCTCCCGATATTACCCCTTTTATTCGTGTTCGCAATGTCCCATTTGAAGTTAATGATGTGGATATTAGTCAGGTGTTCCAGCAATTTGGATGGCCCAAAGGGCTGTGATGGGCAAATGGTCTGAGGGAAATTTTACGCGGATTACAGGAAGTGCTTTTCCCCTTAAAAATGACTCTAAAAGGCCTATACCTTCGTATGTTGTATTTGAAAATTTAGGACTAAAGTCCAAAATACGCCAAAGCAACGAACCTGCAGACTATGTGGGGGGGTGTTGCAGGCTTGTGGGGGGAGGAAGGACCGCCGTCAGGAAGAACAAATGGAGGGAAAAGGAGGTTGACAAGGAGAGCGTGTGGTGCCAGTAGCACCAAGTGGAGACAGAGTAAAGGTGGAGGATGAGGTGGACGAGACAGGCGCGCCTGTGAGTCTCGCCTGAGGGCTCGGGTGCCAAAAAGCCGGGGGAAGGGGGGTTTCACCGGGGTAAGGGGATTTTGCAGGGGGGCTTTCCCCCTGTATTGCAAGGTGCCCTAGGGGTTTCCCTTTGGGATGCCCGGAGAGGGGTCCCCCGAGAACCTGGTGATGATTATTTGGGGCTGCCTGGGAGTGTGTGCTTTCATCGCATTTGGGGGATTCTAACCTGGTGGTGCAGGATGTGGGGGCTGTAGTCCACAGGCAGGATGAACAATTGAAATTGTGGCTATGGAACAAAGTGGTGATTCATGTAAAAAAGGGCCCGTGGGTGGGACAGATGAGGGAAATGATCACACCTGCACAGGGGGTTTGACGAAGCCATTTGGGGAGATGTGGCTCGCAGGAGATGGGGGGGTGGTGTCAGGAAAGAAGGGCCCAAACGTGGTCAGGGGGTGAAGGAGAATGGGAGGGTGCCAAAAAACCAAAATTTTGAGGAAAACCCCTATGTTTTTCAGAAATCTCACCATAAATGTTAACAGCCCTTCGGATCGAGGTGAAAAGACGATGGATCGAGGTGACTTTTCGACGTTTTCAGGTAGATATTTGTACAGGAATATAATTTCAGGTGTACAACAGAATTGTGTTTGGGAAAGGGTACTGAGGTACGCAGGTGGTTCAAGGAAATTAAAGGGAGGGGGTGCTGTGGTAAGCGTGAGGGCAGCCCTTTTGGGTTTTTGCGTGGGAGATGGGTGAGGAGTGGGGGGTGAAAATGGACAGGGTGTGGGGGGACGTGCAAATGAGTTTTTTAAGTGTGTATATGCCATCGGATCAAAATTTTG
>WNWK01041680.1:0-16335 GCA_009830355.1 Cherax destructor | reverse complement strand
TTGATGGACTGATTACCGATAAGGCTGAGGGACTGATTCCCAAACCCTAATGTTCTTCCCATTCTCCTTTGGGGACTGGATGAAGCCACTGTGTGGCAAAACTTTTCCCCTTTAAACCCCCCTTTATCCGTGCAAGTTCTACGGCTTTGAGTTCAGGGTCCAAACCATAGTTCTACGTCATGAGCTCCCCCTACTCAGATAAGCTTTGAGCGGCAAATTTGGGCCTAGATAGGGAGAATACATCTATGTGGTAAGTGTGCACCACATAAACAAATCCCACACACAGTGCATAATGAAAAAAAAACTGAAACTGCAATTTCGATTAAAAGAGCGACATTGAAGTTTTTTTTTCGTATACTTTGTATAGCTGTATTTCATTTCTTTTTTTTTTTGAAAAAATAAGAAAATTTAAAGATATAGAGATTTTTTTGTTGGGTTTTTTAACTGAAAGGGTTGAAACTGAGCTCAAAATAAAATTTAAATTTTTTGCCTATGCTCAAGAGTAAACAAATGACCTCACACGTCAAAACGCCCCTTTTTGGGGTCTAATATACGTTCACAAATGGGTGATATTATTTGTACAATTATTACAATATTGCATAAAAGTAAATCTTCCTTTTTTTGGTTTGAAAAAAAATTCATTGTGAATAAAAATCAAAATGGAATTCATTTGTAAAGACGGGAAAACGAAAATAATGAACAAAGGAAATGTTAGTTTAGTGCCAGGAATGCCTGCATTTTTATTCTGCACCCTATTTTGAAATTGGAATATTTTGAACTTTGAGTTAAATTGGCTAAATTCCCAAAATTTCCAACCACTTTATTTTTAGTTGAACAGTTGACGGGGCATTTTTGTGCTCAATCGATAGAATGAAGTAATACTATGAAATAGCTAAAATTTTGGGTTGACTGGAATAAAATTGGCCAAAATGGGAGTCAAAGTCGGCAAAATCGCCGATGAGTAAAATCGCTGACACATCAAAATTCGCGATAGCAAAATTTTCAATTTTTTTAATAAAATTTTTTGTTTTATTACCTTCAAAAAAAGATTCTCTCCCATTTCATAAGAAAAATAAGAATTTTTTTTTTAAATTTTGACACTGGCCACTCCTTCCCAAAAAAAGGCCTTGAACCATGAAAGGGTTAAAAAACCCAAGCACATTTTCTAATTTATCAACTAATGATGTCGCTGGATTAGACAGAATTCCAGTTCCCGTAATCTTCTAGCCAGTTCTTTTGTTGAAGTAAGTTTTAGTTTTTCTAGAAAAGTCTAGAATGTACCTTTGAGAAGCCTTGATATTTATTGGGAACTTCCACATAGACCCCTGATTAAGAATACCTAAGAGGCAATGTTTCTAAAGAAATTTTTAAAACACAGAAATTATTACTGTAACTTTTGGTTTTGATAGTAGTAAGTACTAGAATGTATATTAAGTCTAATCCATTTTCACCATGCCTATGAAACAACTACCTATATAACACAAAAAAAACATTTCTATTGGCCTGGAGAAGCCAACTGTGCTTCATTAAAAAATCTACAAGCCATTAATCTTCCCCCAGAGCGCAAAGGTTACCTCTCACTCTAAGATTAAACTTTATTCTGAAGAGCAAGATTTAACAAGACCCAATATCCCCCAGATGATTTAAAGATAGTACGATGTTTAACAGAAGGTTCCATCTATAACCAGTGACAAAAAGTGACTGTTTACAACTATCCAAGCTTGCACCAAAGGATTTTTCAGAGAAACATTTCATAAATTGTGATTGTTTCATTACTTAAGTAGATTAGACATTAATGTATAGGAAAGCGATGATGGTTCACTACTCTTACGTCCTGAAGTTGGCTTACAGAGTGGCTATTTGCCAAGTAATGGAAAGGTTCACACTTAACCTCAGGGCATAATATCCAAATGACATGGATTGTAAACGGTTGAAAAAAATATCTTGTCCTGACAGTGTTGCACTCTAGCAGAGTATGGTACATACCATTACAAATAAAAGAGTCACATCCTGGCAACACAGAGAGGGAAGTGCAGAAGGAAAAAGAAGACTGACTAAAAATTATTCATGTCCATTACTGGTATAACAAGAGGTGTACTGACAAGATGCTAGTATTCCATCTGGTTCATGAAACTATTCACAGAAAGTAATTTTTCAAACTCATTTTACACTGTAGATGTGGTCCAGGCCCATGGTATCAGTCAATGACCACCCGGACTGTGGTTTGTACGCCCGTTTGCGTGCTGCCAGCAGTAACTGCCTGGTTGAGCAGACCCTGATCCCCAGGAGACCTGGTCTCACCGGGGCCATGGGGGCTTTTCCCCCAAACCCCTCTCAAGGTATACTCCAGGTATAAAGTTAAATTAATAAATCTTTTAAATTCACATATGGCTGTGTATATTACACATACACAATTACCAAGAAAACTGGGGCAGTGTACAGCAGCAGATTTGCATGAACTGTTGGTATTATTATACTGTATTTTAAAGTGCTAAACTCATGCGGGTTATTTTAAACCCCATAGAGCCAGGGAAACCTTTTTTTCTTTCAACACGTGGGCCCTTTCCCACCGAGGTGGCCCAAAAGGAAAAAGAAAGTTTCTCCTTTTACATTTAGTACGATATATTCAGGAAAAGGGGGTTACCCCCCCTTCTCCCGGCATTTTAGTTGCCTTTTACGACACGCATGGCTTACGGAGGAAGAATTCTGTTCCATTTCCCCATGGAGAAGGAAACCTGTATATTACTTGAAAATTGTTAGATTTTTTTCCGGCTGCTTTTGAATTGAAAATAAAGAAAATAAAATATTTTACCTTCAATGTAAGTGGGCTGATTTCTTCAAAATTTTTAGGAAGGGTTGAGAGGAGACGTTGCCTGGCATTAACAACACCAGACTTATCCAGCATAGTATGCTTGCTTGACAGCACTTCATAAATACAAGAAGTTGATTTGGTGGAGCATTAGCTATCAAGAGATTTGAGTTGAGATCCTTCAGGCTGAGGGGTGGTTTTCCCCCTCCTTCATGAAACGTTGTGAACTTGGAAGTCTCTAAAGTGGGAACTTCAGGGAATGCTTTGGACCATCCATGCGCAGAATAATGTCCCGGGAATAGAAATTGATCCAGTATCATCAGAACACTATACTGCTAGTTTAATCTAACCACCATCTTATTTTATTGACTGATAAAAAGGAAAGCCATTTAATTAACAGGAATATAGTACCTGTTATATATAAAAATAGTATATAAAAATACAGTGGACCTTCTGAGTTACGATCCCCTGAAATCGTACAATTATTTAAGTGTAATATTGTAAGTGCTTTTGTAAGTGTATTTTTGGGGGTCTGAAATGGACTAACCTACTTGACATTATTTTTTAAAGGGGAGTAAATTTGTCTGCAATGGCACTTGAGCAGCCTTCTGGAATGAATTATGATCGTAACTGGAGGTCCACTGTAATTATTACAAGTATTAAAACTATTAAAAAAAAAAAGGTAAGTAACCCTAAGTGCATACTAAAATGAATAAATAAAAAAAAAAAAGACATTAATTTATTTATTTATAATGTACACAATAGTGAGATGTTTTGCAAATGAAACTGAGACAGTGAATCTTAAAACTGGATAACATGTATTATGAAGGTCTTTTCATATGCTATTCAGTTTTGGATTCACTTTTTCAATTGCTCTTACAAAAATCACAAAAGTCATATTAGGGGCTTTAGGCATGTACACCTCATGTAATCTCAATAACCAAATGTAATTCTTTGTATTATGTCCAACTATTATTATTATTATTATTATTATTATTATTATTATTACATACAGCAGTTTTATAAGAGAGCTTTCTGAATATAAATAAATTTACAAATTCAAGAGCTACAAGAAAATAATTACAGTACTGTACCTGGGAAATTTATTGGTCCCAAAATGAGCTTGATTTGTTTGTGGGTTACCACTTAATGACCGTTCCTGAAGCTGTTAGTGCTTCCACAGTGAGTGTAAAATTGAAGACATGGCGCCTGTAACGCTTCCTTCTCTGGGGTCTGCATCCTATAAAATGAAAGTTGTCATTAAAACTTTTTAAATATATAAACATGTAACTAACATGAGCTTTGGAGGTGTGAGTTGTGTGGGGTAATGTCCTGTTAGAGTGCCGGCACTCTGAGGAATGGGTAGGATAGTTTATTTGGGGGATCATTAGAAATGTTCTCAGTGCTCTTTTAGAAAGACAGCTAGGGAAAAGAGTGATGGTTAATATGTATTCCTTCTTTGGATCATCCTGTCTTAGTGGGAAATGGCTTATGTGATGATGCTTTTATTTTCAAATGAATACTCTACTATAGCATTACTTTTCACTGTAGGTAACCTTTAAAATAAAATAACCATACCTTACCTAAATAAGCATACCTGACAACACAAAATCTTTGAATAGCTGGAGACAGTATCACAATAGCCATGGAAGTCTGAATAGTGAACTGGGAGTAAGAGGGCCCTTCACTTTTTCTGGGGGCTGAGCCAGCCTATGGTGGGCCTTTCATAAAAAAAAACCTAACTGCAAGTTTTAACAGTTTCAAGCAATGAAAACTGACAGTGAATATTAAAAGTGCTTTAGAAGCAAAACTGTTTATCTAATAATTTGTCAAGATCAGTGAAGTGCTTTCATCAAGCACACATAACAGCGACAAGTCTGTGAGTGTTAACAGCTGGCTGTAAGTGTTTTGTTAACATGTAGCTGTAAGAGTGTTAACATGCTTTTAAAGAGAGTGTTAACATGCGGGCTGTAGGAGAGTGTTAATTCTGGCTGTAGAGAGGCAACATTCTGGCTGTAAGAGAGTGTTAACATGCTGGCTGTAAGAGAGTGTTAACATGCTGGCTGTAAGAGAGTGTTAACATGTTGGCTGTAAGAGTGACATGCTGGCTGTAAGAGAATGTTAACATGCCGCTGTAAGAGAATGTTAACATGCCGGCTGTAAGAGAATGTTAACATGCCAGCTGTAAGAGAATGTTAACATGCCGCTGTAAGAGAATGTTAACATGCCGGCTGTGTGTGTTAACATGCTGGTTGTAAGAGAAGGGGAAATTCTGACTATAAGAGTGTTAACATTCTGACTATAAGATTTTAAACATGCTGGCTGTAAGAGAGTGTTAACATGCTGGCTGTAAGAGTGGGGGAACATGCTGGCTAAGAGAGTGTTAACATGTTGCTTAAGAGAGTAACATGCTGCTGTAAGAGTGTGTTAACATGCTGTTGTAAGAGTGTGTTAACATGCTCCTGTAAGAGAGTGTTAACATGCTGCTGTAAGAGAATGTTAACATGCTGGTGAAAAAGGGTAATAACATGCTGGCTGTAAAAGTGTGTTAACATGCTGGTGTAAAAGAGTTTTAACATGCTGGGTGTAAGAGGAATTTTAACATGCTGGCTGTAAGTGTGTTAACATGCTGGCTGTAAGATTGTGTTAACATGCTGGCTTTTGGGAGTGTTAACATGCTGGCTGTAAGGTGTGTTAACATGCTGGCTGTAAGAAGCATAATGGCATTTTACAAAAAGCCAAAATATCACAGTTGTGAAAAATACAAGAGACTGATTACAAATGTAGCACAGCACCATGCAGCAGTCTGCCAGGATCAATAGTGTAATTTAGTGATTTTTGTATAATTCCAAAGTTACAATTGCTTATTTGTGGTAATCAGAGCAAAACTACTGAGTCCCATGTTCATTATTTAGTTTATCAAAATTTATTTTTTATTTTTAGTGCTTGCAGCATTTACTACCTCTTGTAACTCCTTCCATCGATCTACCACTATCCTTCAGCCGCTCTTCTTCCTTAGTTAACAGTTACAGCTTCTTATTCTGCCAGTTGATGGTGTTTGAGTCTTCCTAATCAATTCTTTGTGTCCTTTTATTACCTTATCCCCCAATGCACAGCATATTAGGGCTTTTGGCATGTACATCTCATTTATACCTATGTATCATGTCTACCCAACTATGTATAATTGTACCATGTCTAAATAAAGTATTATTATTATTATTATTACATTCTCTTTCCTTTTTATCAGCCAAACACTCAATCTTAGATCTTGAAGTTTATTTTGTACCTTGCCTTGGACTTTTTCTTCCTTGTCCAAATTTCTTTTTAAAAGTCCAAACACCATAAGACATTTATGTATTTTAATATAACTCTAATATTTTTGTTGTTGTAATTAATGGGGAAGCAATAAATTATTTTGAAATTCCAAAGTTGTTGTTTTTAGTTATTCCAGTCACAGTACTGTGACTCCATTCAATGACCAGTTTTGAGAATTTCACCCTCACAGCCTGGCTCAAAGCCAAACTTCCTTGCTGAAAGCATGTTCAACTAGGCTGTTAATGCTAGCCATTCCAACCTGGCTGATTTGGAAATTGTAGGGCTATGGTTTGGTTTCATATTAAATTCTTGTATCTTTGTTCCAGCAATATTTCTGATATCTGCTGGTAGGAGTTCGAAGTGTCATGAGCAACAGATGTTGAAAAAGTGTCCTCTGATTGTGCTTATGTCATCCTTGCTTTTCACTGGTTTATTCTATGCTTCCTTCCATATTTTTCATTCCAATAAGTTATTGTGGTAGTGTGCAGATTTCGAACCTGACCCTCAAGTATTTTTGCTTAGTAATCCATAAGAATGCTTTTGTAGTACTGATGATATGAACAAGGATTATCCTTATGAGATTATCCAGTGTGTAACACTAAGATTTAGATCTTCTCATATTTTGATTATATGGGGTGTCCTGTGGCTTGGTAGGCAATACTCTCACCTCACACACTGTGAGGTGAGAGTATTGTTGGGTTGAAACGCTGGGCACATTTCCTTACACCTGCTGTCCCTGTTCACCTAGCAGTAAGTAGGTACCTAGGTATTAGTCAACTCGTGTGGGTCGCATCCTGGAGGGACAAGAATGAAGGACCCCAATGGAAATAAGACAGACAGTCCGATGACACACCACTTTCTTGTTATCCCAGGTGGTTACCTTCTGAGTTAAAAATCCCAACAAATCTTATTTTACAGACCATACAGTAGTACTGCAGTCATCATATTGTAATTTTTCAAATAATCAAACTCAACATTTATCATACTTTCTAAATTAATTTGACATTGTAATATATGGTACTTAAGGAAGCATAGTTACATAGCCGTAAAACATATTTAAATGGGGGAAAATTATGAATATTCTAGATTCTAGATTAAATAATTCAATGCCATGTTTATAGGAGAAAACTTAAACTGAATAATTAACTAGGAGGTTAATAACCAATAAAGCCACTATGTATGGCTTATTTCCACTGGGACCTTTGAAAATTTTTGCAGGATGCAACCCATAATAGTCAGCTAACACCCAGGTAACTGTGTAAATACGTAACACCCATGCATAGGCATCTCACCCACCTGATCTGATCACCCATGGAAAATAAATTAATAAAAATACTGGTTTACAAAATGTAGCCTTCGATAGTTTCCTGTATGGTGCACCATCTTAACTGCACACCAGTCAATACATATATACCTTTCTTGATACCCAGGTACCTACTTACTGCTAGGTGAAGAGGAGCAACAGATTCAAGGAGGATTTCCAGTCATCTCACTAAAGTTAAGTTATCAAATGATCGGAAGTCTCCAATACATACTGTTCTAATAGTGAATAGTTATCCCATATGTATCTTTAGTAAAGCTATCTGCAAAGCTAACCAAAGCTAACCTGAATTATTGATGTATAATTTATGGTTATAGTTTAAACAAGTCAGTGAATAACTTGCCGACGTAGGTGACCTGACTAGTCAGTGACCTTATTAGACAATGTAAGGAGACATACCTAACTTCTCCATTTATTTAGGATCATTATATTATAGTCATTAAAACTCATTATAGCTTATAGTCATTAAAACTCATTATAGCTTATGGTCATTAAAACTCATTATAGCTTATGGTCATTAAAACTCATTATAGCTTATAGTCATTAAAACTCATTATAGCTTAGTTATTATGGCTCATAAGTCATTATAGGTTATAGTACATTTTAGACCCCAATGTAAATAAAGTCACTCTGGCTGAATTTTCTGGGTTATCCAAGGTTCTGAGTGAATATTAAAAATGGTATAAAATACCGACAGGTTGTTAGGTAAGACACACATGCAACAGTTAGGTATCTGTATTTCAAAATAAAGATACCTAACTGTTGCATATGTATCTTACCTAACACCTATGTATGTGTATACCTGAATAAACTTGCTTACCGTGGTCATTATAGATCACAGTCATTATAGCTAAAAATCATCATACCTCATAATCATCATAACTTATAATCATTATAGCTCATAGTCATTATAGCTCATAGTCATTATTGCTCAGTCATTAAAGCTCAGTCATTATAGCTCATTTCTGAGCTATAATGACTATGTAATATTGTATTCTTTCAGGTCTAGACGCAATTTAATTCAAATTTATTATAATTTTGTCCCCGACACTAAACGTTCAAACACAGTACTACAAAAAAAATCATTCATATCAGTGTAACCCGCTACCCTATATTAACAAGATAAGCATACACTCTAATACCATTGTTAAATAAGGTCAAAATATCTGTATACAAAGTATCAAAATTGAGGATGATAGACAAGGTCTCCCGCCCAGGAAGAAACTCTCCGCTATATATATTATTATATTAGCTTATACTCGTGTTATTATCTCACTCTCTTATCTTTAAACTGCTATTTTATTCTCGTGTTCTTACCAAAAAAAAAAAATCAATATATAACTATACTCACGTTGTCCAGGCAGATTTAAATCCTCAGTTTAAACACAGAGTAAACAAGACATTTAAAAATGGCCGCCACAACAAGGGCGTTTTAAAATATTTGCTGATGGTTCTTTTTCAGAGTAATGAATATATTAAAAAATATATTGTAAGTTTTTCTCAAACTAAAATTATATCGTATTTTTTATTTATATATCAGATGAATGAGGGGTTCTTTGTTAATTACAATAATGAATTAAATTTCATAAGTAAGTATTGATTTATATAAATTGTTTTGATATATCTAAGGAATGAGGGTTCCTCAACACACACACGGAGCCAGGAGCTGTGATTATTATTATAATCATGGGGAGCGCTAAACCCGTATGATTATACAACGCATGTGGGCAAGACAGTTGCTCAACACTCAAGAAGTATCCCTTCGATTCCCGCTGGGGAGGGAAATTTATATTCTACAAGCGCCACCTCCTTTCTCACAATGCTGTCGCATCGTGTGAAAATCAAGCCTGTGAATGGAGTAATCGATGACTCCTCGAAGCTAGCTTTAGCTACCGCCGTTAGGACCTGCCTGCTGGTCAAATTTACGGCAATCCACTCTCTGAAGGACTCCTTCTGTCGTCTGCACAGACGACAATGAAGCCTCAAAACTAATGGACGACTCTTCAATAAAGACCCTACAAACACAACAATTCACAATATCTCCGTCTCCATTCTTGAAGGCGAAACGTTCGGTCTTTGTGAAAAGACTGGACAAGATCGTCACCTCTCTCTCTACTGAAGCACTGAAGACATCTATCGAGCAACAAAACACCTGGGCCTCGGTAGACAGCATCTCCAAGATCCCTAACGCCTCATCTATGCTAAAGATCACATTCTCAGACATTTCCATGGCTGCCCAAGCTCTCTCTGACGGTCTGGCCATCTTGTATTACCACATTCAACCAAGCCATATAGAACCAGAACGTTTCACACGTCTCCCACTGCTAGACCTGCCACTCCTATAATCACACCACCAAGGATAAGAAATTCTGTTCAAAATGTGGGAATGATGGACACGAATTCAGATCCTGCACCATCACTACGGCTCCAACCAGTTTTAACTGCAAGGGTAATCATTATACCCTTGCAGCTAAGTGCCTACTCAAGGAAGAAATCATATCGAAGAAAACTAAAGATCTGAAGAACACCTCCAATTCACCGACATACGCAGCAATAACGAAACTACAAGCTGACACAACCAAGATTCTACACGTCACTCTACAGACACCTTCGCCCAGCAGCTCCCTCTCTCCACTCCCCGACGGTGCTCCCTCCAAGGTGCTGTACTGCATGGTGTATGCACACCTTGCAAATGCAGCAAACCCCCGGCACTTTCAACATCACTATTAACAAACTATTCCGTCTGAACAACATGCTTGCCTTCAATTTCCCGGACTCCACACCTTCAGCTGACATCCTCAAGATCGTGAACTTTACTGCACCTGCAGACCTGTCTCCTGCCCAAGCAACTGCTCCTGTAACTTCTATAACCACTTCCACCGCCGACAACGATGATCATGCTGCCTCAACCAGTCTCCCACGCCTCCCAACCTGCTGTTACACCACCATTACACCTCTCCACTGCTCCTGTCGACCCTCAGTCACCTGCTAACACTATTGTAGACTCGCCAAACGAATCCCCTTCAGAAGAAAATAGTGACGACTCCAGTACACCCTCATGGGGAAACCTTACCTTCTACAATTTTCCATCGAATACTGACACTATGACCTGCACTGAGCTCTACAGAGGCCTCGGTGCTGGAACAGTCAAATATGCCTGCGAATCACCTCACCCATAAATGAAATTGAAAAAAAACAAAGTATTTCTTTTCTTATGCAAAATCAAAGTCGAGAACAACAACCAGTATTGGGCCCATACTTAAACAGGATGGGTCCTACACAGATGACAGCAAGGAAATGAGTGAGTTACTTAAGTCCCAGTATGACTCAGTTTTTAGCGAGCCGCTAACCAGACTGAAAATCGAAGACCTAAATGAATTTTTTATGAGAGTGCCACAGAACTTGACAGACGCATGCCTATCTGACATCACCCTGACGCCAAATGACTCCAGGCCCAGACTCATGGAACTCCGTGTTCATCAAGAACTGCAAGAAGCCCCTATCACGTGCTTTTAACATCCTATGGAGAGGAAGCATGGACACTGGGGTCGTCCCGCAGTTACTAAAAACAACAGACAAAGGGGGCAGTAAAGCAATAGCAAAGAACTACAGACCAATAGCGCTAAAGTCCCATATCATAAAAAATTTTGAAAGGGTTCTAAGAAACAAGATCGCCACTCATCTTGATACCCATCAATTTCACAACCCAGGGCAGCATGGGTTTAGAGCAGGTCGCTCCTGTCTGTCCCAACTACTGGACCACTACGACAAGGTCCTGGATGCTCTAGAAGACAAACAGAATGCAGATGTTATATACACAGACTTTGCAAAAGCCTTTGACAAGTGTGACCATGGTGTAATAGCACACAAGATGCGTGATAAAGGAATAACAGGAAAAGTTGGTAGATGGATCTACTATCTTATTATCTATTAATATCATAGGTAATATCTAGTTCACCTAATTACATTCTAGCTTATTGAATAACCAACACCAAACTCATTGATACTTCACAATTTTGTAATTTAAACTTAGTAGTTTATCTATATTTGTAATTTTTACTGTACTTTATTTCATTCTAGCCTAATACATAACCATTACCAAACTCATTGGTGCTACATTGTTATAAGTAATTTTATCTTATTAGTTTATATCTAATTACCTTCTAGCTTATTAAATAACCAACACCAAACTCATTGGTGCTACTCAATTTTGTAACTTAAACTTAATAGATTAACTAAATTTGTAATTTTTACTGTACTTTATTTCATTCTAGCTTAATACATAACCAATACCAAACTCATTGGTGCTACATTGTTATTAATAATTTAATCTTATTAGTTTATATCTAAATTTTTCTTTAATTTTACTGTACTATATTTCATTCTAGCTTAATACATAACCAATACCAAACTCATTGGTGCTACATTGTTTTGATAATTGTATCTCATTAGTTTATATCTAATTTTTTATTTCATACTAGCTTAATACATACTCAATACCAAGACCACTATGTTTATTTGTTACTATACTCTATTTGACCAATGTGCATTAGTTATATACTTACCAAAACATCCCCTTACAACAGATATCAGTACTATAACTCACCACACTATACAAGATATAACAAAATCACTATTTAACCTAAATGATGAATGATCACGTCGACCCTGATCTAAAC
This sequence comes from Cherax destructor, assembly GCA_009830355.1. Classification (NCBI taxonomy): domain Eukaryota; kingdom Metazoa; phylum Arthropoda; class Malacostraca; order Decapoda; family Parastacidae; genus Cherax; species Cherax destructor. Next base: position 4,211 of record WNWK01041680.1, on the reverse strand, counting down.
CTATTTAATCGAACACCTATTCAAAATTTACTGGAAAATAACTGTCTCTACTACACAGCATCACAAGCCCACTGTCCTAAACACTACTAAAAGTATAACAGTTCTTAACTACAATGTCCGATCCTTAAGCAAACACTATGATGACCTCCTTGCCCTCCTTGGTTCCCTAAAACAACCTTCACATGTATTGTCCTTACTGAAACCTGGCTTAAGCAGGATACAATAGATATCTACTCACTGCCAGGATACACAGCAATACACAACTGCAGACCACATCAAGCGGGGGGAGGTATTGCAATCTATTACTCTAATGAAATATCCTGCTGTGACACCAATTGCTATAATGATGAATATGGAGAATATATTTTTGCTAAATTTACTGCACAAAACCTTAAGACTCCCATAACCATCGGGGCCATTTACCGGATGCCTCATACAAACATCCCAAGTTTTAGCGATCAACTAAAAACGCAAATAACAAACAACCAATTGAACAAACACCACCTTATCTTAGCTGGAGACTTCAACATCAACCTTGGCCTACCAGATGACCAGCCAGTAACCGATTTCATCAACAATATGAACAACACACTTCTCATACCAACAATAACCAAACCAACTAGACTTACTGATACGAGTGCAACCATAATCGACCATATATGGGGATAATAACAGACAGCACCACAGACCACTACCCCACCTTCCTCTTAACAAACATTAGTAAACCGCCCCTAGAATACACCAAAGTTTCATTCCGACTCCATGACCAAGCTTCAATAAATAACTTCACAACAGAGCTAGACACAGTTGACTGGGCTATAGAATTCCCAAATGCCAAGGGTATCGATGAGTGGACAGACACCTTTCTTAATAAATTACATAGACTATACAACAAACATTGTCCTATAAAAATGAAACAGATTACGAATAAACGGTTAGGCTGCCCATGGCTAACTAACAACTTACTAAAATCCATTAACAAGAAACATCAATATGAGAAGCAATATAGACGGGGATTCATACATAAGGAGTTTGTTAAACACTATTCATCAGTTCTCACCAAACTAATAAAAAAGCCAAACAATTGTACTACTCCAGCAGATTCACTGAAACAAGAGGAGATATAAAAAAGACCTGGAAAACACTCTCACAGATTATGGGCACCCACAAACTGAAAAAAATAGGGATATTGTCCTAACTAAACCAAACGAAACACCACTACAGCCTATTGATACAGTAAACAAGATAAATGACTTCTTCTCAACTATAGGATCAAATCTTGCCAGTAAAATTCCAGATACCAATGCCCGAGCAAGTGATTACCTAGATGGGAATTTCCCATCCTCCTTATATCTTGCACCTACAGAACCCACTGAAGTCTCCATGATAATCAAGTCACTTAAAAATAAATCAGGACATCTGTCTCAAGTTCCACCCTTAATATACAAACGAGCTGCTCATGTCCTTTCATATCCTATTTCTTTACTTTTTAACAAATCATTGGAATCTAGCACCTTCCCAACACTACTCAAAACAGCAAGGGTTACACCAATACACAAAGGTGGTGACCCTACAGACGTAAATAACTATAGGCCTATATCAAATCTACCATTGCTATCCAAAATATTCGAGAAACTTGTGCACAAGAGATTATACTCGTTTATAACTACACAAAGCATACTCAACCCCTGCCAATTTGGCTTCAGGAAAATAAAAGCACTAACGATGCAATAGTAAAAATGATAGACCTGCTTTACACAGCACTTGAAAATAAGGAATATCCACTAGGACTTTTTATTGACTTAAGGAAAGCTTTTGACACAGTAAACCACGGCATCCTACTCCACAAACTTGACCACTATGGAATAAGAGGTCATGCACTAGCATACCTCAAATCCTACCTCACTAATAGGTACCAGTATGTCACTATTAAAGACACATCCTCCACGACACTACCACTAGACACCGGCGTACCGCAGGGAAGTGTCCTTGGTCCCCTGCTCTTCCTCTTATGCATCAATGATCTTCCCAATGTATCACAACACTTGAAACCAATACTCTTTGCTGACGATACAACTTATGTCATCTCCCACACAAACCTTGCCACGCTTAATACCATTGTTAACGACGAATTAATAAAAATATCAACATGGATGACTGCCAATAAACTTACACTCAACACTGATAAGACCTTCTATATTATGTTTGGCAACAGAACAGATGATCCACAATTAAACATTAAGATCAACTCTACACCTATTGCTAGACATAACGAGGGCAAGTTCCTGGGCCTTCACCTTGACAGCAGCCTGAAATTCAGCACCCATATCCAACACATAACAAAGAAAGTGTCCAAAACTGTGGGGATCCTCTCTAAGATACGGTATTATGTACCACAATCAGCCCTACTCACACTATACTACTCACTCATCTATCCCTACCTCACATATGCCATTTGTGCATGGGGATCAACAGCAATTACCCACCTAAAGCCAATAATAACCCAACAAAAAGCCGCAGTAAGAATTATCACACAATCCAACGCTAGGCAGCACACCCCCACTCTTCAAAGACCTAAACCTACTCACTGTCCAGAACATCCATACTTACTACTCTGCTATCTACATTTATAGAACCATTAATTCCAACTTTAACCCTGAGCTAAAACACTTTCTTGACAGTTGTGACAGGACCCATAGACATAATACCAGACATAAACATCTCTTTGACATTCCCCGTGTCCGACTAAATCTATACAAAAATTCAATGCCTAAAATCTGGAACTCCCTGCCTGAAAACTCTAGAACTGCAGACACAACCTCCATTTTCAAAAGCACCGTTAAAAAACATCTTATCTCACTTACGCACCCAACCGGTAGTTAACCATACGAAAACTACTTTATCTTGCACATATCCACAGCAAAATACACTTATTGATATCTGTGATTCTCCTTAATTTGCACATTACTAACCACAGCAAAATACACTTATTGATATCTGTGATTCCCCTTAATTTGCACAGTTCTAACCAAAATTCTAATACAACTATTGCTCCATAATACTTAAGCTAGTCATAAGTTGCCTAAGATACTCCAATATAGAATCTATATTATGCCAATATATCACCTTTACCATTAATATATAAACTAATTGCTAACTTTTTATACTAATTGTTAAATTCTCAATGTTTAAATTCCAGTACCTAAATTTTGTAAACCTAACCTTACAATCTGTATATCCATTGTATAGCTATTGAGTAAGACCTATCATAAGACTGCCTGAAAAGCCTAGGCATACCTAGGCATATTATTGGCCATCTTGTAATATCAACTTTAATGTATAACTATAAGTACCCCCCACCTTGTATTACATGAAATAAAGGATTTGAATTTGAATTTGAATTTGAATTTGAATAATTTCCTAACAAGTAGAACACAAAGAGTAGTAGTCAACAGAGTAAAGTCTGAGGCAGCTACTGTGAAAAGCTCTGTTCCACAAGGCACAGTACTCGCTCCCATCCTGTTCCTCATCCTCATATTGGACATAGACAGGGATATAAGCCACAGTGCCGTGTCTTCCTTTGCAGATGACACCCGAATCTGTATGACAGTGTCCACCGTTGAAGACACTGCAAGACTCCAAGCAGACATAAACCAAATCTTTAAATGGGCTGCAGAAAACAATATGAAGTTCAATGATGAGAAATTTCAATTACTCAGATACGGAAAACGTGAGGAAATTAAAATCTCATCGGAGTACAAAACTAATTCCAACCACACAATAGAGCGAAAAACTAATGTCAAAGATCTGGGAGTGATCATGTCAGAGGATCTCACCTTCAAGGACCATAACACCGTAGCAATCACAACTGCTAGAAAAATGACAGGATGGATAATGAGAACCTTCAAAACCAGGAATGCCAAGCCCATGTTGACACTTTACAGATCGCTTGTTCTATCTAGGCTGGAATATTGCTGCACACTAACTGCACCTTTCAAGGCGGGTGAAATTGCTGACCTTGAAAATGTGCAGAGAACCTTCACGGCACGCATAACTGCGATAAACCACCTCAATTACTGGGAACGCTTGAAGTTCCTAAACCTGTACTCCCTAGAACGCAGGCGGGAGAGATACATTATTATATACACGTGGAAAATTCTCGAGGGATTAGTACCAAACTTGCACACAAAAATCACTCCCTACGAAAGCAA
>WNWK01041679.1:0-16335 GCA_009830355.1 Cherax destructor | reverse complement strand
ATATTTTTTTTTAATTTTTATTTTTTATATTTTTTAAAAAATTTTTCAAAAATCCTTTGAAAATGTAAATCTAAAAATGAAAAAAATCAGTTTTAAGTTTTTTTAAATTTTTTATTAATTATTTACTTTTTTAAAAAAAACCCATTAAAATTAAAAATCAATATTTTATAGAATATTTCATTTTTTCAAAAAATCATGAAACTTAAAAAGCTGAAAAATTTGAAAATCTTTTTTTACATATTCATTTTAGACGGTTTAGTGCTTTTCTTTTAAACTAATTTTCAGCAAAAATACTTAGATTTTCACAAAATAAATTTTTTAAATTGAAATTTATGGAAAAGTAACAAATTTTATGATTTTTTTTTGGGAAAGCTTACTAAATTTTTTTATCAAAAAAATATTTTTCAAAAAACCCTTTGAAAATGAAATCGTAAAAAAAATCAATAAAATCAAGTTTTATAGATTTTGAATATTTTTTAATTATTTTATTTTAAAAATCCCTTAAAAATTATAAAAATCAATATTTTTATAGAATATTTCATATTATTTTCGAAAATACATGAAACATTAAAAAGCCAGAAAAATGTGCTAAAATCGTATTTTATTGCATATTTCGACGTTTTAGAGCGGTTTGAGTGCTTTTCTGGCAAAACTCATTTTTCAGCTAAAATACTTAGATTTTCACACTTTTAAATAAATTTTACGCAATTGAATTTATGGGAAAAGTAAGCAAATTTTATGATTTCTTTAGGAAGCTTCTCAAGTATATTTTATCAAAAATAGTTTTCAAAAATCCTTGAAATGCCTAATCGTCAAAATGCAATAAAACAAGTTTTATAGCATTTTAATATTTATAATTATTTACATATTTTAAAAATCCTTAAAATCTATAAAATCAATATTTTTATAAATATTTCATTATTTTCGAAAAATACATGAAAATTAAAAGCTAGAAAATTGTAAAATCGCATTTTAGGCATATTCGACGTTTTGAGTTTGATGCTTTTCTGACAAAACCATTTTAGCTAAAATACTTAGATTTTCACACTTTTAAATAGAATTTCTATGAATTGAAATTTATGGGAAAAGTAAGAAAATTTTATATTTTCTTTTAGGAAGCTTACTATAGGTATTTTATCTAAAAATGTTTTCAGAAAATCCTGAAAATGCCTAATCGTCAAAAATGCAATAAAATAAGTTTTATAGCATTTTTAATATATATTAATTATTTACATATTTTAAAAACCCTTAAAAATCTATAAAATAATATTTTATAGAATATTTTATTATTTCGAAAATACATGCTAAAGCTCAGAAAATGTGCTAAAATTTTTGCATATTTCGACGTTTTAGAGCGGTTTGATGCTTTTCTGCAAACTCATTTTAGCTCTAATGAATTATAAAAGTAAAATTATATTTTAGAGCTTATAGGTATTTTATCTAAAAATGTTTCAGAACTGAAAATCCTTAATTCAAAATGCAATAAATAAGTTTATAGCTTTAATATTATTAATTATTTATTTAAATCCATTAAAATCATAAAATAATATTTTATAGAATATTTCATATTATTTTGAAAATACATGAAACATTAAAGCTCGAAATGTGCTAAATCGATTTTATGCATATTTCGACGTTTGACGGTTTGATTTTTCTGAACTCTTTTTAGCTAAATTAATTTTCACACTTTTAAATAAATTTCACAATTGAAATTTATGGAAAAGTAAGAAATTTATGATTTTCTTTAGAAGCTTACTATAGGTATATTTTATCAAAATAGTTTTCAAATCTGAAAATGTTAATCGTCAAAAATGCAATAAATCAGTTTTATAGCATTTTGAATATTTATTAATTTTACATATTTTAAAATCCATTAAATCATAAAAATCAATATTTATATATTTCATATTTTCGAAAATACATGAAACATAAAAGCTGAAAATGCAAAATGTTTTTTTGCATATTTCGACGTTTTAGAGCGGTTTGATGCTTTTCTGGCAAAACTCATTTACTAAATACTTAGATTTTCACACTTTTAAAAAATTCTATGCAATTGAAATTTATGGAAAAGTAAGCTTAACTGTCAAAAATGCAATAAAATCAAGTTTTATAGCATTTTTGAATATTTATTAATTATTTACATATTTTAAAAATCCATTAAAAATCTATAAAATCAATATTTTATAGAATATTTCATATTATTTTCGAAATATACATGAAACATTAAAAAGCTTAGAAAATGTGCTAAAATCGTATTTTATTGCATATTTCGACGTTTTAGAGTGGTTTGAGTGCTTTCTGGCAAAACTCATTTTTCAGCTAAAATACTTAGATTTTCACACTTTTAAATAGAATTTCTACTGCAATTGAAATTTATGGAAAAGTAAGCAAAATTTTATGATTTTCTTTAGAAGCTTATCATAGTATATTTTTATCTAAAAATAGTTTTTCAGAAAATCTTGAAAATGCCTTGAATCGTCAAAAATGCAATAAAATAAGTTTTATAGCATTTTTGAATATTTATTAATTATTTACATATTTTTAAAATCCTATTAAAATCTATAAAAATCAATATTTTTATAGAATATTTCATATTATTTTCGAAAATACATGAAACATTAAAAGCTCAGAAAATGTGCTAAAATCGATTTATTGCATATTTCTGATCGTTTTAGAGTGGTTTGAGTGCTTTTCTGGCAAAACTCATTTTTTTATGAATATTTCATATTATTTTCGAAAATACATGAAACATTAAAAAGCTCAGAAAATGAAATCGATTTATGCATATTTCGACGTTTAGAGCGGTTTATGCTTTTTAAAACTCATTTTAGCTAAAATACTTAGATTTTCACACTTTTAAATAGAATTTCTATGCAATTGAATTATGGAAAAGTAAGCAAATTTTAGATTTTCTTTAGAAGTTTCTAGGATATTTTATCTAAAAATAGTTTTTCGAAATCCTGAAAATGCCTTATGTCAAAATGCAATAAATAAGTTTTATACATTTTAATATTAATATTTATTTTTAAAATCCATTAAAAATCTATAAAATCAATATTTTTATAGAATATTTCATATTATTTTCGAAAATACATGAAACATTAAAAGCTCAGAAAAGTGCTAAAATCGATTTTATGGCATATTTCGACGTTTTAGAGCGGTTTGATGCTTTTCTGCAAAACTCATTTTTTAGCTAAAATACTTAGATTTTCACACTTTAAATAGAATTTCTACTGCAATTGAAATTTATGGGAAAAGTAAGCAAATTTTATGATTTTCTTTTAGGAAGCTTACTCACAGGTATATTTTATCTAAAAATAGTTTTCAGAAAATCCTTGAAAATGCCTTAAATCGTCAAAATGCAATAAAATCAAGTTTTATAGCATTTTTAATATTTATTAATTATTTACATATTTTAAAAATCCATTAAAAATCTATAAAAATCAATATTTTTATAGAATATTTCATATTATTTTCGAAAAATACATGAAACATTAAAAAGCTCAGAAAAATGTGCTAAAATCGCATTTTATGGCATATTTCGACGTTTTAGAGCAGTTTGATGCTTTTCTGGCAAAACTCATTTTTCAGCTAAAATACTTAGATTTTCACACTTTTAAATAGAATTTCTACTGCAATTGAAAATGCCTTAAATCGTTAAAAAATGCAATAACATCAAGTTTTATAGCATTTTTGAATATTTATTAATTATATACATATTTTTAAAAAATCCCATTAAAAATCTATAAAAATCAATATTTTTATAGAATATTTCATATTATTTTCGAAATATACATGAAACATTAAAAAGCTCAGAAAAATGTGCTAAAATCGTATTTTATTGCATATTTGACGTTTTAGAGCGGTTTGAGTGCTTTTCTGGCAAAACTCATTTTCAGCTAAAATACTTGATTTTCACATTTTAAATAATTTACTGCAATTGAAATTTATCAAAATACAATTTTATGATTTTAAATTATGTAATTTTACTAAAAGTTTGAAAATGAATTAAATCGTCAAAAATGCAATAAAATCAAGTTTTATAGCATTTTGAATATTTATAATTATTACATATTTTAAAAATCCATTAAAATCTAAAAATCAATATTTTTATAGAATATTTCATATTATTTTGAAAATCTGAATTAAACCAGAAATGTGCTAAAATCGTATTTTATTGATATTTGAGTTTTAAACGTTTAGTGCTTTTCTAAAACTCATTTTATAAAATACTAGATTTTCACTTTTAAATAGAATTTATCTAAAAGTTTCAAATCTGAAAATCCTAAATCGTCAAAATGCAATAAAATCAAGTTTTATAGCATTTTTGAATATTATATTATTTACATATTTTAAAAATCATTAAATCAAAAAATAATATTTTATAAATATTTCATATTATTTCGAAAAATACATGAAACATTAAAGCTCAGAAATGTGCTAAATCTATTTTATTGCATATTTCACGTTAACGTGATGCTTTTCTGAAAACCATTTTAGCTAATTTGATTTTACACTTTTAAATAAATTTCTATGCATGAAATTTATGGGAAAAGTAAGCAAAATTTAGTTTCTTTAGGAACTTTATGGTATATTTTATCTAAAAATAGTTTTCAAAAATTGAAAATGCCTTAAATCGTCAAATGCAATAAAATCAAGTTTATAGCATTAATATTATAATATTTACATATTTTTAAAAAATCATTAAAAATCTAAAAAATCAATATTTTATAGAATATTTCATATTATTTTAAATATATGCATTAACTGTGCTAAATCGTATTTATGCATTTCGACGTTTAGACGTTTAGTGCTTTCTGAAAACTCATTTTGCTAAAATACTTAGATTTTCACACTTTTAAATAAATTTCTACTGCAATTGAAATTTATGGGAAAAGTAAGCAAAATTTTATGATTTTCTTTTAGGAAGCTTACTTATAGGTATATTTTATCTAAAAAATAGTTTTTCAGAAAATCCTTGAAAATGCCTTAAATCGTCAAAAATGCAATAAAATCAAGTTTTATAGCATTTTTAATATTATTATTATTTACATATTTTTAAAAATCCATTAAAATCTATAAAAATCAATATTTTTATAGAATATTTCATTTATTTCGAAAATACATGAAACATTAAAAGCTCAGAAAATGTACTAAAATCGATTTTATTGCATATTTCGACTTTTAGAGCAGTTTGAGTGCTTTCTGCAAAACTATTTAGCTAAAATACTTAATTTTCAACTTTTAAATAGAATTTATGCAATTGATTATGGGAAAGTAAGCAAATTTTATGATTTTTTGGAAGCTTACTATGGTATATTTTATCTAAAAATAGTTTTCAAAATCCTTGAAAATGCCTTAAATCGTCAAAAAATGCAATAAAATCAAGTTTATAGCATTTTTTAATATTTATTAATTATTTACATATTTTTAAAAAATCCCATTAAAAATCTATAAAAATCAATATTTTTATAGAATATTTCATATTATTTCGAAATATACATGAAACATTAAAAGCTCAGAAAAATGTGCTAAAATCGTATTTTATTGCATATTTCGACGTTTTAGAGCGGTTTGAGTGCTTTTCTGGCAAAACTCATTTTTCAGCTAAAATACTTAGATTTTCACACTTTTAAATAGAATTTCTACTGCAATTGAAATTTATGGGAAAAGTAAGCAAAATTTTATGATTTTCTTTTAGGAAGCTTACTCATAGGTATATTTTATCTAAAAAATAGTTTTCAGAAAATCCTTGAAAATGCCTTAAATCGTCAAAAATGCAATAAAATCAAGTTTTATAGCATTTTTGAATATTTATTAATTATTTACATATTTTAAAAATCCATTAAAATCTATAAAAATCAATATTTTTATAGAATATTTCATATTATTTTCGAAATATACATGAAACATTAAAAAGCTCAGAAAATGTGTAAAATCGTATTTTATTGCATATTTCGACGTTTTAGAGCGGTTTGATGCTTTTCTGGCAAAACTCATTTTTCAGCTAAAATACTTAGATTTTCACACTTTTAAATGAAAATTTCTACTGCAATTGAAATTTATGGGAAAAGTAAGCAAAATTTTATGATTTTCTTTAGGAAGCTTACTCAAGGTATATTTTATCTAAAAATAGTTTTCAGAAAATCCTTGAAAATGCCTTAAATCGTCAAAAAATGCAATAAAATCAAGTTTTATAGCATTTTTGAATATTTATTAATTATTTACATATTTTTAAAAAATCCCATTAAAAATCTATAAAATCAATATTTTTATAGAATATTTCATATTATTTTCGAAAATACATGAAACATTAAAAAGCTCAGAAAATGTGCTAAAATCGTATTTTATTGCATATTTCGACGTTTTAGAGCGGTTTGAGTGCTTTTCTGGCAAAACTCATTTTAGCTAAAATACTTAGATTTTCACACTTTTAAATAAATTTCTACTGCAATTGAAATTTATGGAAAAGTAAGAAAATTTTATGATTTTCTTTTAGGAAGCTTACTTATAGGTATATTTTATCTAAAAATGTTTTCAGAAAATCATGAAAATGCCTTGAATCGTCAAAAATGCAATAAAATCAAGTTTTATAGCATTTTGAATATTTATAATTATTTACATATTTTTAAAAATCCCATTAAAATCTATAAAAATCAATATTTTTATAGAATATTTCATATTATTTCGAAATATACATGAAACATTAAAAAGCTCAGAAAAATGTGCTAAAATCGTATTTTATTGCATATTTCGACGTTTTAGAGCAGTTTGAGTGCTTTTCTGGCAAAACTCATTTTTAGCTAAAATACTTAGATTTTCACACTTTTAAATAGAATTTCTACTGCAATTGAAATTTATGGGAAAAGTAAGCAAAATTTTATGATTTTCTTTTAGGAAGCTTACTTATGGTATATTTTATCTAAAAATAGTTTTTCAAAAATCCTGAAAATGCCTAAATCGTCAAAAATGCAATAAAATCAAGTTTTATAGCATTTTGAATATTTATTAATTATTTACATATTTTTAAAAATCCCATTAAAAATCTATAAAAATCAATATTTTATAGAATATTTCATATTATTTTCGAAATATACATGAAACATTAAAAAGCTCAGAAAAATGTGCTAAAATCGATTTTATTGCATATTTGACGTTTAACGTTTGAGTGCTTTTCTGGCAAAACTCATTTTTCAGCTAAAATACTTAGATTTTCACACTTTTAAATAGAATTTCTACTGAATTGAAATTTATGGGAAAAGTAAGCAAAATTTTATGATTTTCTTTTAGGAAGCTTACTCATGTATATTTTATCTAAAAATAGTTTTTCAGAAAATCTGAAAATGCCTAAATCGTCAAAAATGCAATAAAATCAAGTTTTATAGCATTTTGAATATTTATAATTATTTACATATTTTTAAAAAATCCCATTAAAATCTATAAAAATCAATATTTTTATAGAATATTTCATATTATTTTCGAAAAATACATGAAACATTAAAAAGCTCAGAAAAATGTGCTAAAATCGTATTTTATTGCATATTTCGACGTTTTAGAGCGGTTTGAGTGCTTTTCTGGCAAAACTCATTTTAGCTAAAATACTTAGATTTTCACACTTTTAAATAGAATTTCTACTGCAATTGAAATTTATGGGAAAAGTAAGCAAAATTTTATGATTTTCTTTTAGGAAGCTTACTCATAGGTATATTTTATCTAAAAAATAGTTTTCAGAAAATCCTGAAAATGCCTTAATCGTCAAAAATGCAATAAAATCAAGTTTTATAGCATTTTTGAATATTTATTAATTATTTACATATTTTTAAAAATCCCATTAAAATCTATAAATCAATATTTTATAGAATATTTCATATTATTTTCGAAAATACATGAAACATTAAAAGCTCAGAAAAATGTGCTAAAATCGTATTTTATTGCATATTTCGACGTTTTAGAGCGGTTTGAGTGCTTTTCTGGCAAAACTCATTTTTCAGCTAAAATACTTAGATTTTCACACTTTTAAATAGAATTTCTACTGCAATTGAAATTTATGGGAAAAGTAAGCAAAATTTTATGATTTTCTTTAGGAAGCTTACTCATAGGTATATTTTATCTAAAAAATAGTTTTTCAGAAAATCTGAAAATGCCCTAAATCGTCAAAAATGCAATAAAATCAAGTTTTATACATTTTTGAATATTTATTAATTATTTAATATTTTAAAAATCCATTAAAATCTATAAAAATCAATATTTTTATAAATATTTCATATTATTTTCGAAAAATACATGAAACATTAAAAGCTCAGAAAATGTGCTAAAATCGTATTTTATTGCATATTTCGACGTTTTAGAGCGTTTGAGTGCTTTTCTGCAAAACTCATTTTTTAGCTAAAATACTTAGATTTTCACACTTTTAAATAGAATTTCTACTGCAATTGAAATTTATGGAAAAGTAAGCAAAATTTTATGATTTTCTTTAGAAGCTTACTCATAGGTATATTTTATCTAAAAAATAGTTTTTCAGAAAATCTTGAAAATGCCTTAATGTCAAAAATGCAATAAAATCAAGTTTTATAGCATTTTTGAATATTTATTAATTATTTACATATTTTTAAAAATCCATTAAAAATCTATAAAAATCAATATTTTTATAGAATATTTCATATTATTTTCGAAAATACATGAAACATTAAAAAGCTCAGAAAATGTGCTAAAATCGTATTTTATTGCATATTTCGACGTTTTAGAGCGGTTTGAGTGCTTTTCTGGCAAAACTCATTTTTAGCTAAAATACTTAGATTTTCACACTTTTAAATAGAATTTCTACTGCAATTGAAATTTATGGAAAAGTAAGCAAAATTTTATGATTTTCTTTTAGGAAGCTTACTAAGGTATATTTTATCTAAAAAATAGTTTTTCAGAAAATCCTTGAAAATGCCCTAAATCGTCAAAAATGCAATAAAATCAAGTTTTATAGCATTTTGAATATTTATTAATTATTTACATATTTTTAAAAATCCATTAAAATCTATAAAAATCAATATTTTATAGAATATTTCATATTATTTTCGAAAATACATGAAACATTAAAAGCTCAGAAAAATGTGCTAAAATCGTATTTTATTGCATATTTCGACGTTTAGAGCGGTTTGAGTGCTTTTCTGGCAAAACTCATTTTTAGCTAAAATACTTAGATTTTCACACTTTTAAATAGAATTTCTACTGCAATTGAAATTTATGGGAAAAGTAAGCAAAATTTTATGATTTTCTTTTAAAGCTTACTCATAGGTATATTTTATCTAAAAATAGTTTTCAGAAAATCTTGAAAATGCCTAAATCGTCAAAAATGCAATAAAATCAAGTTTATAGCATTTTTGAATATTTATTAATTATTTACATATTTTTAAAAATCCATTAAAAATCTATAAAAATCAATATTTTTATAGAATATTTCATATTATTTTCGAAAATACATGAAACATTAAAAGCTCAGAAAATGTGCTAAAATCGTATTTTATTGCATATTTCGACGTTTTAGAGGTTTGAGTGCTTTTCTGGCAAAACTCATTTTTCAGCTAAAATACTTAGATTTTCACACTTTTAAATAGAATTTCTACTGCAATTGAAATTTATGGGAAAAGTAAGCAAAATTTTATGATTTTCTTTTAGGAAGCTTACTTATAGGTATATTTTATCTAAAAAATTAGTTTTTCAGAAAATCCGTGAAAATGCCTTGAATCGTCATAAAATGCAATAAAATCAAGTTTTATAGCATTTTTGAATATTTATTAATTATTTACATATTTTTAAAAATCCCATTAAAAATCTATAAAAATCAATATTTTTATAGAATATTTCATATTATTTTCGAAAAATACATGAAACATTAAAAAGCTCAGAAAAATGTGCTAAAATCGTATTTTATTGCATATTTCGACGTTTTAGAGCGGTTTGAGTGCTTTTCTGGCAAAACTCATTTTCAGCTAAAATACTTAGATTTTCACACTTTTAAATAGAATTTCTACTGCAATTGAAATTTATGGGAAAAGTAAGCAAAATTTTATGATTTTCTTTTAGGAAGCTTACTCACAGGTATATTTTATCTAAAAAAATAGTTTTCAGAAAATCCTTGAAAATGCCTAAATCGTCAAAAATGCAATAAAATCAAGTTTTATAGCATTTTGAATATTTATTAATTATTTACATATTTTTAAAAATCCATTAAAATCTATAAAAATCAATATTTTATAAATATTTCATATTATTTTCGAAAAATACATGAAACATTAAAAAGCTCAGAAAAATGTGCAAAATCGTATTTTATTGCATATTTCGACGTTTTAGAGCGGTTTGATGCTTTTCTGCAAAACTCATTTTAGCTAAAATACTTAGATTTTCACACTTTTAAATAGAATTTCTACTGCAATTGAAATTTATGGGAAAAGTAAGCAAAATTTTATGATTTTCTTTAGGAAGCTTACTCATAGGTATATTTTATCTAAAAAATAGTTTTTCAGAAAATCCTTGAAAATGCCTTAAATCGTCAAAAATGCAATAAAATCAAGTTTTATAGCATTTTTGAATATTTATTAATTATTTACATATTTTTAAAAATCCATTAAAAATCTATAAAAATCAATATTTTATAGAATATTTCATATTATTTTCGAAAATACATGAAACATTAAAAAGCTAGAAAAATGTGCTAAAATCGTATTTTATTGCATATTTCGACGTTTAGAGCGGTTTGATGCTTTTCTGAAAACTCATTTTTAGCTAAAATACTTAGATTTTCACACTTTTAAATAGAATTTCTACTCAATTGAAATTTATGGAAAAGAAACAAAATTTTATGATTTTCTTTTAGGAAGTTACTATAGGTATATTTTATCTAAAAATAGTTTTTCAGAAAATCCTGAAAATGCCTTAAATCGTCAAAAATGCAATAAAATCAAGTTTTATAGCATTTTTGAATATTTATTAATTATTTACATATTTTTAAAAATCCCATTAAAATCTATAAAAATCAATATTTTATAGAATATTTCATATTATTTCGAAAATACATGAAACATTAAAAGCTCAGAAAAATGTGCTAAAATCGTATTTATTGCATATTTCGACGTTTTAGAGCGGTTTGAGTGCTTTTCTGGCAAAACTCATTTTAGCTAAATACTTAGATTTTCACACTTTAAATAGAATTTCTACTGCAATTGAAATTTATGGGAAAAGTAAGCAAAATTTTATGATTTTCTTTTAGGAAGCTTACTCACAGGTATATTTTATCTAAAAAAATAGTTTTTCAGAAAATCCTTGAAAATGCCTTAAATCGTCAAAAAATGCAATAAAATCATGTTTTATTAATTATTTACATTTTTTTAAAAAATGCCATTAAAATCTATAAAAATCAATATTTTTATAGAATATTTCATATTATTTTCGAAAAACACATGAAACATTAAAAAGCTCAGAAAAATGTGCTAAAATCGTATTTTATTGTATATTTCGACGTTTTAGAGCGTTTGATGCTTTTCTAGCAAAACTCATTTTTAGCTAAAATTAGATTTTCACACTTTTAAATAGAATTTCTACTGCAATTGAAATTTATGGAAAAGTAACAAAATTTTATGATTTTCTTTTAGGAAGCTTACTCATAGGTATATTTTATCTAAAAAATAGTTTTCAGAAAATCTTGAAAATGCCTTAAATCGTCAAAAATGCAATAAAATCAAGTTTTATAGCATTTTGAATATTTATTAATTATTTACATATTTTTAAAAAATCCCATTAAAATCTATAAAAATCAATATTTTTATGAATATTTCATATTTTTTCGAAAATACATGAAACATTAAAAGCTCAGAAAAATGTGCTAAAATCGTATTTTTGCATATTTTGACGTTTAGAGCGTTTGATGCTTTTCAAAACCATTTAGCTAAATACTGATTTTCACACTTTAAAAAATTTCCTTAATTGGAAGTGAAAATGCCTTAAATCAGTTAAATCCAATGCCAATCAAAAATCAAATCAAGTTTTATAGCATTTTGAATATTTATTAATTATTTACATATTTTTAAAAATCCATTAAAATCTATAAATCAATATTTTATAGAATATTTCATATTATTTTCGAAAATACATGAAACATTAAAAAGCTGAAAATGTGCTAAAATCGTATTTTATATATTTCGACGTTTAGAGCGGTTTAGTGCTTTTCTGCAAAACTCATTTTAGCTAAATACTTAGATTTTCAACTTTTAAATAAATTTCACTGCATTGAAATTTATGGGAAAAGTAAGCAAATTTTATGATTTTCTTTTAGAAGTTACTATGGTATATTTTATCTAAAATAGTTTTCAGAAAATCCTTGAAAATGCCTAAATCGTCAAAATGCAATAAAATCAGTTTTATAGCATTTGAATATTATAATTATTTACATATTTTAAAAAAATCCATTAAAAATCTATAAAATAATATTTTATAGAATATTTATATTATTTTCGAAAATACATGAAACATTAAAGCTAGAAAATGTGCAAAATCGTATTTTATTGCATATTTCGACGTTTAAGGTTTGATGTACTTTTTAGCTAAAATATTTCACTTAATAATTTCTGCTTAAATTTGAAAAACAATTTTATGATTTTCTTTGAAGCTTATCATAGTATATTTTATCTAAAATAGTTTCAAATCTGAAAATCTAAATCGTCAAAATGCAATAAATCAAGTTTATAGCATTTTGAATATTTATTAATTATTATATTTTAAAATCATTAAAATCTATAAAATCAATATTTTATAGAATATTTCATATTATTTCGAAAATACATGAAACATTAAAGCTCAGAAAATGTCTAAAATCGTATTTTATGCATATTTCGACGTTTTAGAGCGTTTGAGTGCTTTTCTGGCAAACTCATTTTTAGCTAAATACTTAGATTTTCACACTTTAAATAAATTTCTACTGCATTAAATTTATGGAAAAGTAAGCAAAATTTTATGATTTTCTTTAGAAGCTTCTCATAGGATATTTTATCTAAAATAGTTTTTCAGAAAATCTGAAAATCTTAAATCTCAAAATGCAATAAAATCAAGTTTTATAGCATTTTAATATTATATTATTTACATATTTAAAAATCCCATTAAAATCTATAAAAATAATATTTTATAATATTTCATATTTTTTCGAAAATACATGAAACATTAAAAGCTAGAAAAATGTGCTAAATCGTATTTATTATATTTCGACGTTTAGAGCGGTTTGATGCTTTTCTGAAAACCATTTTAGCTAAAATATTAGATTTTCACACTTTTAATAAATTTCTCTGCAATTGAAATTTATGGAAAGTAGAAATTTATGATTTTCTTTGAGCTTATAAGGTATATTTATCTAAAAAAATAGTTTTCAGAAAATCCTGAAATGCTAAATCGTCAAAAATGCAATAAAATCAAGTTTTATAGCATTTTGAATATTTATAATTATTTACATATTTTAAAAATCCCATTAAAATCTATAAAATCAATATTTTATAGAATATTTCATTTATTTTCAAAATACATGAAACATTAAAAGCTAGAAAAATTGTAAAATCGTATTTATGCATATTTCGACGTTTAGAGCGTTTGATGCTTCTAAAACTCATTTAGCTAAAATACTTGATTTTCACACTTTTAAATAAATTTCATGCAATTGAAATTTATGGAAAAGTAAGCAATTTATGATTTTCTTGGAACTTATCACAGTATATTTATCTAAAATAGTTTCAGAAAACTTGAAAATCTAAATCGTCAAAAATGCAAATCAAGTTTTATACATTTTGAATATTATTAATATTTCATATTTAAAATCCATTAAAATCTAAAATCAATATTTTTATAATTTCGACGTTTTAGAGCGGTTTGAGTGCTTTTCTGGAAACTCATTTTTACTAAAATACTTAGATTTACACTTTTAAATAAATTTCTACTGCAATGAAATTTATGGAAAAGTAACAAAATTTTATGATTTTCTTTAGGAAGCTATCAAGGTATATTTTATCTAAAATAGTTTTCAGAAAACCTGAAATGCTAATCGTCAAAAATGCAATAAAATCAAGTTTATAGCATTTTGAATATTTATTAATTATTTACATATTTTTAAAAAATCCCATTAAAAATCTATAAAAATCAATATTTTTATAGAATATTTCATATTTTTTCGAAAATACATGAAACATTAAAAGCTCAGAAAAATGTGCTAAAATCGTATTTTATTGCATATTTCGACGTTTTAGAGCGGTTTGAGTGCTTTTCTGGCAAAACTCATTTTTAGCTAAAATACTTAGATTTTCACACTTTTAAATAGAATTTCTACTGCAATTGAAATTTATGGGAAAAGTAAGCAAAATTTTATGATTTTCTTTAGGAAGCTTACTCATAGGTATATTTTATCTAAAAAAATAGTTTTCAGAAAATCCTTGAAAATGCCTTAAATCGTCAAAAATGCAATAATAATTAATATTTATTAATTTTTACATATTTTAAAAATCTATTAAAATAATAAATTAAAATTGAAAATTTGAAAATATAAAATTAATTCGAAAGGTAAACTTTTGCAATCTCTTTAATTTTATTTTAAAAAATTTCATATAATTAGATACAATTTATGATTTCTTGAATTGATAGGAATTAAAAAATATTTTGAATCTAAATCTCAAATATAAAAAAGTTTTAAAAATTTGAAATTTAATTAATAAAAAATCAATTATCATTAATATTTTATTTATTTACATATTTTTAAAAAATCATTAAAATCTTAAAAATCAATATTTTAAAATATTTATATTATTTTCGAAAATACTGAAACATTAAGCAAAAATTTTAAAATCATTTATTGATATTTCGACTTTTAAGATTTTTGAGTTTTTTGAAAATATTTTATAAAAATATTAGATTTTAAACTTTTAAATAAATTTTATTAAATTTTGAAAGTAAATTTTAATTTCTAAAATATAAAATATTTTATTAAAAATTTTTAATAATAATTTAATTTTAAATCATAAAATTATAAAATTATATTTTTAATATTTATTATTTTTAATATTAAAATCCATTAAAATCAAAAAATCAAATTTTTATTTATTTTATTGATTTAGACGTGACTTTTTGCAAACATTAGCTAAAATCGATTTTACATTTTAAAGTTTTAAGCATTGAATTTTGGAAAATAATATTTTAATTTTTTTTAATTACACTAATTTTATCTAAAATTTTTTGAAATCTAATGCACTTAAATTGTAAAAATTGCATTAAAAAGTTTTATACATTTTATTTTATTAATATTATTTTTTAAAAAATCCCTTAAAATCTATAAAAATCAATTTTTAAAATTATTTCATAATAAATGCAATAAAATCATTTATATTAGCATATTTTTGAAATATATTTAAATATTTCCATTATTTTAAAAATTGAAAATAAATTAATCTTAAAATAATATTTTTATAAATATTTATTAAAAATGAATTTCAGAAACATTAAAAGCTTGAAAAATTAAAAATCATTTTATTAATTTCGATTTTAAATTGATCTTTTTAAAACTCATTTTATAAAATCTTAATTTTCACATTTTAAATAGAATTTTCTGAATTGAAATTTATGGAAAAGTAAGAAAATTTTATGATTTTTTTTTAGGAAGCTTACTTATAGGTATTTTATCAAAAAAATAGTTTTTTCAGAAAATCCGTGAAAATCCCTTTAATCGTCAAAATGCAATAAAATCAAGTTTTATAGCATTTTTTAATATTTATTAATTATTTACATATTTTAAAAAATCCCAAAAAAAATCTATAAAAATAATATTTTATAAAATATTTCATTTTTTTTCCGAAAATACATGAAACATTAAAAGCTAAAAAAAATGTGTAAAATCGATTTTAGGCATATTTCGACGTTTTAAGCGGTTTGATGCTTTTCGGCAAAACTCATTTTTAGCTAAAAATACATTTTCCTTTTAAATAAATTTTACTGCAATTAAAATTTTATGGGAAAAGTAAGCAAAATTTTATGATTTTCTTTTGGGAAGCTTACTAAGGTATATTTTATCAAAAATTAGTTTTTCAAAAATCTTGAAAATCCCTTTAAAATCGTCAAAAAATGCAATAAAATCAAGTTTTATAGCATTTTTAATTTTTAAATTAATTATTTCTATTTTTAAAAAATCCAATTAAAAATCTATAAAAATCAATATTTTTATAGAATATTTCATTTATTTTCGAAATATACATGAAACATTAAAAAGCTGAAAAATTTTGCAAAAATCGTTTTTTATTGCATATTTCGACTTTTTAAGCGGTTTGA